>LPNX010223047.1:3891-95921 GCA_001517045.1 Pseudotsuga menziesii | reverse complement strand
CCCAGATTAGTTTTTTTTTAGTTAACAGCTGTTAAATAGCATTAGTGCAATTTTAGGATAGTTTAACCAGTCCTTTTATATTCGAAAAAATTAAATATAAAATTCCAAACAGTCAAATACTTTCCTTAAGAAAGCAAGTATAGAATAACATAGGCAGTTTAAAATTAATCTTTAGGGTTTAGTTAGACAGAAAAATAGCATTAGGATAGATTTTGCTGAATTTTAGTTTCTCCTTAAGAGAAAATTTAGCTAGTAGTAGGACCATAACCTACGAGATTTTGCTACTCCAAACACACCAGACATTGCTTTAAGCTGATTGTCTGGGCATAATCTCCTTGTTGGCCTAGGTCAGAAAATCAGGCCAACAATACCCAATCATGTAAATTTTTTTGTTTGTCGTTACTGATCTGATGCATTAGCACTATTTTGTTCTAGGAATCTAGTCTACTCGTGAATGATATCAAGAAATTTCTTTATTTCACGAGGGATGCTCTCTATGAGTTGTTAATGATATTTTGTAAAGAATTTCTCTCTATCCTTTGCAAGAATCAAATTGTTTATTCTAGCATAATTCAGAATGTAGTTTGCGATTTTTCTATTCCACCGCTCTATAATTTCTTCCTCATTCAACATTTATGTACGCATGATTATTTTTTCCTGGGTCATTACTATTGAAAAAAAAACAATGATGTAATCTATGGGATTACATTAGGTTACTAGTAGCACATTATACAGATATTCAGGTACGTCACAAGCATATATAAACATAACAATAAAGAATGAATGTAATGATCACACCAGTAATAATTATTTATATTAATAACAGGACATAATGTAAAATAGAGCCATAATCATATGTATATCATTTGACTTAGAAACCTATATATATGGATCATATGATCAGTTAGACAATTGTAACTGTCTAATTTTCTACTAGTCATCCTAACCATATCAACTAAATTTGGTTGACCAATCGGTGGTTGGTGAGGAGGACCTAGTCATCTAGTTGACTAGGCTCTTCCAATAAGGTTCAATTTTATAGAGTGAACTTGTAGCCTTTTTATCCCCTTGATATGTTTCTTTTATACCTAGAAAGGATAAGCAACTTTTACTAGGATGATCCAACTCGCAAATGCCATAAAAATCAATGCTATCCAACGGGAAATCTCTCAATGGATGTTTTTTCCTACATTTTGGGAAAAATATGGCCAATGTTTTCTTTAATTCATTCTTCTTTTTTTAATTTGAAAAACATCAAACTTAGAACTCAAACAAGTAACAATATTAGTTTTAAAAATTTTCAAACAAATTATTGATATCAACTCTTGCAAGTCCTATTTTTGTAGTATATTTAACAAATCTGGAAGTGACGTCTATAGAAATTATTCCAATATTTGAATTTCCTCTCAAATATATTATGCATAGATCACATATTTCATCGTATGAATTATGAGAGTCGTCCCTTGATCCCATCATATTTAGTACTTTGTTCCTATAGCCTTTTTTAATTATGTATGTTTCTCTGTGATGCAATCTATTCCTTGCTACTGATGTGTCCACAATCCAGCTACTTGTTGTTGTAAGATTTTCAAATATGCAACCTTTCTCATTTTTTCTACGGCTGGAAATTTCTTCAATTCAACTTTCAGTTTATTAAAATCTGCTTCAGCAATGTGAATTTTTTATGTGACCTACTCCAATTCTACATCATCTACCAAGGCTTCCCATTACTGAGAAACATGTTCATATACCTTGGCACAAAGTTATTTGGCCTCCTAAATTTTTTGCGCGGCCTCCTTTACTGCATTCTATCGAGCTTCCAGTACCTTGGGAGGTGTACTGGGAGCCATCTTTATTTCCATCTTCGCGACTTGTTTTTGGAGGTTTCCAGTTTCCTCACCAAGTCATAACCCTTGAAAAACATCTCAGGTGTAATCCCTTCATCGATGAAATTACTGCAAGTAAGCATAATGACTTCATCTAGTTGTTGCATGTCATCCTCTCAAGTATTTTCTTTTTGATACCTTGAATTAATTTTTCAGAGACGAAATGGTAGTTTTACAATGTTTGAGCTAAAAAAATATCTCACTCTCTCTTGTCTTCATTTCCTCTACTACATCCTGTTGATCTTATGCAGTAGATACATTGGTACTACATAAAAATAAAAAGTCACCTGATCAAGATCCTTGATCAGGACATTGTGTCCTGACGTTCCTAAGTCAATTGCTTTAGAAATCACTTAGATTTTTATTTGTGTAGGAATCGACGGTACTTTGATGGGTCACTCTTCAGATGGGCCTACTTTTTCCTATGACAAAGCCGAATACAGCTCCCTCTCAATTGATACTCTAAATTCCTTTACTGTAGTACAAAGCGTCTACAGTAAATTTGTAATGTTACTTACCCATTCGGTGTGTCGTTCATCCATAATTTTGTATCTTTGATTTATTACTTCCTCCATTCGATCTAAAGTAAGACTGTAGTCATCATTAGTAAGACTAATGATTCCAGTTGTCTTGTTGGCCTTCCTCTTCTTATGACTTTTCTCATATTTTTCAGATCATTTTCTTGTTAGGATTATTATTAATCCTCCCTTTGGATCCTTTTCCATTTATAGTCTATTATATCATCATGCCTAACTTAGGAGTCATTTACTTAAGTTTGGTGCCATTGGATCCACTAGAACCTTTGGGTCCGCCAGTTCCATTGGTCCACCGGTACCAACCACTAGAGTGTGGAGAACACATAGATAGATTATCTGCCACTTATTGCATGTGAATTCATGAGATGATGTGCCTTTGAGACCAATCCCTACATTTTCGGATCCACTCCGAGTGCCACTAACAACCTCCATCAGTTGGTTGTGGTAGGTAGGTATTTATGCTAAGCAATCTTCAGTTACATTCAATTAGATGTCTTTGAGTTTAGTTAGTGCTAGTTTGCATGGTTGCATTGGTGTAGGAACCTTTTCTCACTTACTTCATAAGTTTAACTAGTTTATCTAGTTTTAACTAATTATTAATTGAATTAGACATGTGGAGTTAGAAAAGTGAGCTTTGATAAAGATACCTAGGGGCACTGTAACACTGTGCAATTCAAAGGTAATGATGCTCATTCATTGGTTGCTAGAATAAAGTGTATTTCTGATGTATCTGATTTTGATACTCATTCTGATATATCATAATCATGAATGTCTTTTCCTCCCCTTGAAAAAATACCTATCAGACTCTTAGAGCCATCTCCTCTCAATACTAGTTTTTTACCACTAGTTTTTGACTTGTCTTCATCTGAATCCTTCAAAATCCATTCAGATTCTTCTTTCTATGATTTAGAATATGATTTTAAGCCTAATATGCATGTTATGACACCTCTTTCCCATCTATTTGATACTCATAAGACCCTACAACTCCCAAAATCCTCAGTTGGTAAACTAGTCAATTTCACGGTTTCCTATACTGTATCACTGGTGAAAATTGTTATCATGTTTTTGTTTTCTGCCATTGGTTGGTTTTCATTATCATTGGCTATAATTGGGATGTTGTTAAAAACATTTGGTTCTGATATAACTTTTATTAGTTCAAATTTTAGATCCTTGTGCTCACCATATTTTCACAATTGTCAATGTAGACTAGTTGAACCTAGTATTTCTACTATAACTCAATCGAATTTTGGAGCCACTATACCTTTGTTTCTTGCTGCTCCACTATACCTTGGTTTCTTGGTGCTCCATATGAATTAATTTCTGATATATCATATCCTAATAAGATCTATTACATAATTATAAAGGTTTCACATCATTTTGGAAAGAAGGTTCATGATCAGGTCCACGATTATGCAACTACACTAAAAATTGTTCCTATCGATTTCATTGATGTTCTTTGGTTATGAGATGATTGCACAGATCTATTTTCCATATCTGATTTTATCTTCAGATCTGATATTTTATGTTTTCACATCAAAGATAACTCATATGATTCTCCTTCATCACCAGAAGATGAGCTACAAGGGGCTTCTCCTCATGCTTTTTTTCTACACATCATTGAAAATATGATACATGATCAAGGCATCTATAACAACTCTACAAAGTTTTTCACCAAGAATTAGTACATCCAACTTATTCAAGTGAAGAACAAAGATGGAGTGAACATATTCATTTGAATTCGGTGCCATGTCCATTTTTTAGGAAGGATTTTCTCCATGCGGTTTTTTCCTTTTTCCTCATTTTACATGGATAAATATTTTTTACTTTTAGATTGTAATGGGTGATCTTTGGTCTTAGTTACCAGGGCCCAGGTTGTACAAAGTTAGGATTAAAGGGGGTCATTAGGATTATTATTAATCCTCCCTTTGTATCCTTGTCCATTTATAGTATATTATATCATCATGCATAACTTAGGATTCATTTACTTAAGTGTGGTGCCATTGGGTCCACCAGAGCCTTTGGGTCCGCTAGTGCCATTGGGTCCACTGGAGCCTTTACGTCTGCCAGTGCCATTGGGTCCACCCGTACCAACCACTAGAGTGTGGATAACACATAGAGATGTTATATTCCACTTATTGTGTGTGAATGCATGAGCTGATGTGCCTCTGAGACCAATCCCTACATTTTAGGGGCCACTCTGAGTGCTACGAGAAACCTCCATCAATTGGTTGTGGTAGATAGGTAGTTATGATAATTAAATCTCCAGTTACATTCAATTAGATTCTTTCAGTTCATTTAGCGCCATTTTTGCATGGTTACATGGGTGTAGGATCATTTTCTCACCTACCTCATCAGTTTAACTTGTTTAACTAGTTTTAACTGATTATTAACTAAATTGGACATGTGGAGTTGGATTAGTGAGCCTCGATAGTGATATAAGACACTTCTAGTTAGCCAATTAGTTAGGTTTAGCTGGCAGATATTCACATGGTTGGAATTCTATTTATTGTAACACCATTGTATTACCGAATATATAAAGTGGAAGGTTTCTGATATTATTCTCCTCAATCTTTTCTTGTGCAATTTATGTGAAGACTATTTTTGGCCCAATATCTTCCTGCTAGAATCTAATATTTATTTATCCCCCAACTCTCGATCTTTCGAGGTCACACTAGATTCATTTTTACCATCATAGGGAGAGATTCATGGGATTTCTTCTATTGGTGGATCTTCTCCCTGACTTCCATTTTGTTTCTTTAATGTTTCATCCTATCACGACTCAATTTAAGTAGAGATTTTATCCTCTACAACAAGTGGTATCCATTCTTTAGGATAATCCCGAACAATCGTTTCAATCTCTTCAGCAGATAGTTGAAACTGCGTAGCTAGCCATTGGTTTTGTGAACCTTGTCACAGCTGTAGAAATATATGATTATCCCTGACCAAAAATATTATGATGTTTTGAAACTATTTGACAGTCTCCTCTGTTATTCTATCATGTTTCCAAATAAGATACCTAAGTGCCCCACATTGCAAAGAAAATTCAGCATTGTTATCTCATTGTCATTGGGGGTTCTGCTTGTCATACCATATATTCTAATATCTTTCTCCTCGGCATGGTACAGGGACATCTACCCCTTGGTATTTTGGTGGTTCTTCCCATGCGACAAATGAAATTAAATTAAAAGACATGAGTAATTAAAGGGATTACCCTTTTCCAACGCATATGCGGCATCTTCTAACAATTCATTCAACAAATAGGTCAACTGGTTCATCTAGACACCTGCAGCACATTGTTACGCCACAGTGATTGTCCCAGTGGTGCATTAGTTCATTCGCATCTTCCTCAACAGCTTGTTGGATACAACTTTGGCGGTGAACCGAATGGCAGTGTAATCTCTTGCGAAAGACATATAGTCTGTGAAAACAATTCTTCCCTTGCAATAGATATATAGTCTGTGACAACAATTCTTCTTTTTGTAAAATACTCATAAACTTGCAATAAAAACACTCATGAACTTTTTTTTTAACTTTTTGAACTATCAATTGACTGAACTGTGACTATCCTAGTACGTATTTAGCCAAATTCCATTCACTAACCCCTTTAAGGGTGTACCATCTAACTTTTGTAATTGTATTGCACCTCCTTCTGTGATATCAATGAAAACATATGGTCCCAGCCAATGTGTTTGAAGCTTGCCAGTATGCTTCAAAAAAAAAAATTCATATAGGAGAACAAGATCTCCAATTTGAAATTTCTTATACTTAATATGTCGGTCATGCCAATATTTATGACGCTTATTCTCGACATTCTGATGATATCCTGTGACAAAGCAATCTTCTTATAACTACACAAGCTGTGACAATATTTATTCTACAACACTAACATCAGTCATCTCAGTAATCATGGCTATCCTTATACTGGGTACAATATATTATAGTGGCACGACAACTTCTTGTCCATAAACCAATCTAAATGGAGTTTGGCATGTCAATTTTTTGGTAGGTTTTGCGATAAGTCCATAATAAAGCAGGTATATTTTGATCCAAATCATCCCTCTACACATTACATATTTTTTTCAATGCATTCTCCAAAATCTTATTGAATTGTTCGACAACACCATTCGCTTGTGGGTGTTATGGTGTTGTCTTCCTGTGCTGAATATGAAATTCCTCGGTTAATTTTTCAATTAGTTGACTCACAAAATGTGTACCTTGATCGCTTATCAAAATATTCAGGCATCCAAATTGGTTCACTACATGGTAGAACATAAATATTCTAGTATTCGCAGCAGTACAATCCTTTATTAGCGCTTCTTCATCCCATCTGGTTAAGTAGTCTATGATCGCAGTGATATTATAAAGTGCACCCGTTCGTTTTCCTGGTGGATTAATAGGACCTGTAAAATCAACATCCTATTTTTTAAATGCATGTAAAGTCACATGTGGTACAAGAGGCATCTCATCTCATCTCAACGGTTTTCCAATTCTTTGGCAGATATCACATATGCGACAATAATCTCTAGCATCTACATGCAAAGTAGGCCACCGCAATCCTACTTGTAATATCTTGCATACTATTTCTTTTCTTGCATAATGTCCTCCTACGGCACCATCATATACTTCATTCAATACCATCAATCGTTCATGTTTCAACACAGAGCAACAAAGGATTTCATGTAGTTCCATCTTGTATAATTGTCCAACGATCAACTGGAAATGTGCAGCTTTTACAACTAATTGTTTCTTATGTACTATATTGAATCCTTTTAGTGCATATCTTATTGTTAATATATTTGTAGTGATCATCAAACATCTTGACTCCAAATAGTTGTGCATCAGGAATACAATCGTCAAGATTTCCAGGATCTTCTCCACTTTCTAACCTCGACAAATGGTCTGATCTCGAGTTCAATTGAACTTCTTAATAATAAGTTCAAAGTCAAACACTTGGAATAGGAGAATCCATCGACAAATATTCCCCCCCAACACTGGATTCTTGACCAAATATTTCAATGCAAAATGATTTGTATACATCTTGAAATGTCCTCCCAACAATTAATGTCAAAATTTTTGAAGAGAATATACCATAGAAAGTCCTTCTCTTTCTATCATGGTATAGTTCTTTTCTACTGTCGACAATTTTCTAATAGCAAATGCAATGGGATGATCAATAGAAACTTTGCCTGGTTGTGCAAGTACAATTCCCAATGCGACAGATGATGCATCGACATGTACGTGAAATTCTTTTTTCCAGTATGGAAAGACCAATATAGGCATTGTAACCATATTATTCTTAAGAACGTGATCCAGACTCTCTTGGCATTTCTCATTCCATTGGAACTTGATATCTTTCTTCAACAATTTCTCCATAGGGGTTGTAACCTCTGCATATCCTCTGATAAACTTTCTGTAATACCCCATATGTTCCAAGTTATTTCTCAATTGTTTGATTGTCAAGGGTGGTGGTAGCTCAAAAATAATAACAATCTTGGCAGGATCCATCAATCTTCCATCGCGACAAACCACATGACCTAGCAAGATTCCAAAAGTGGCACAAAAAATTCACTTTTTTAAATTAAGAGAGATTTGAAACTATCTGCACCATTCAAGCATCATTCTGACACTCTCAATGTTATCTTTTACTATCCCAAATACCTTCCAGTCATCATAGTATACTTCAAGAAATTTTACGGATGAAGTCTTTAAAAGAAGTTGCAACTATTCTAGAAAAAGAAGTAGGAGCATTCTTGAGTCCAAAGGGAATTACCATATACTGTAAACTTCCCCATTCCGTCACAAAGGTTGTTTTATGTTGATCTTCCTTTACAATATTGATATGATGGTAACGAGAGAACCCATCAGTAAATGAATATATTTCTTGTCCTCTGATGCTCTACAATACTTCATCTATAAATGGAGTCGAAAATGGATCATGCAGGAAGGCATCATTCAACTTTCTCAGATTGACACAAATACATATTTCACCAGTTTTCTTGTCTTGCACCACCATAGGACTAATCCATTCAGATTCCTCAATAGGTTCTATGATGCCCGCATCTAACATTTTATATAAATCTATCTTGATTTTTTCTTTGTATCCTGGATTGAGTCTGAATGGTTGTTGTTTGATTAGTTTTGTGTTGGGATTCAAAGGAATCCTCATTTCTTCGAGATCTCCAACCATTCCCTTCATTTTTGGAAATTTAGTGGGGAACATATCTTGGAACTCATGTAATAGGTTTGTAATATTTCCTATGGTATTATCATCCCAGTAGTCTTCGATATTAGAAAATTTTGTATTCTGTAGAGAGTCGATATTCACTTTCTTTATTTTCAAAGGATTCATAAACTTGTCACTTGATATACCTGAACCTTCCACTACATGAGTACCTTCAGACTCGGGAATATTTATGTTGCATGGATCATCATCATTAGGTTCACATGTTATATTGTATCAATACATCCAATTTTGTACTGTCGCGTTGCTCTGATGGAAACTTGTCATTGGCACAAGAATATCTTCGAAGATCTTAGTTCTCATTACTTGCAGAGCAGCGTAAATTAAAGGATTATCATCAATAAATTCAAACGTATGTGTGAATCTGGAAACTATCTCTTCCCACTCAATTATTCCTCTTTGCAGCTCAACCGACATATACCAATTTCTTGGTATCATGTCCAAAGTGTATATGAACCTATGTACCAATTCCTATCACAGAGATTCCTCCCATGTCATGTGACAATGCTCAATATGCTCGATGGGATTAATCATTCATGTATATTTCTTACTAGTATAGAGCACCTATTCTCCAAATCGGACTTCTATCAATCTTCAGCATTGAGAACATTCTGAAATAGTCTTCTTATGCGTAACCCACTATCTTGCAAGTGTAGCCTTCAATGCAGAATCCAGGGCTAACAAGCGTTGAGGTTCAAATACTTTCTCTTCAAACTCTGTAAAAAAAGATTCCAGGTTAGGTAAATATTCATAGGTAGGTATATCACATACCTAAGTACCTACCTGTCACACAATTTTTTTTATTCTTCCACATTTTCACATTGATACTTCATGTAGTCGGTTCTTCTAGTTTTCCAGAGCTTCTCCTGAATCCAATTAACAATAACTAATACTTCACCAACTGAGTTTTCCATCAACTATCGGATTCACCTAGTCATCCATTGTAGATGTGATATTGTAGATATAGTCTAGATATCCATATTTCCCTTCACTATTTACCTGCTCTATATACCTCTGGCCTTCCAGAGGATCAATTTGTGCGACCACCCTTAGCTATGCATCCTCAAATGTTAATATCCTCTTCTTAAAATTGATAATAGTTTGATTGTGATCAATGGCCCAATCGATCTCCACAAGCACGGGATACGAATTCATATCATCGAAAATATCTATCACCTCAAAATATGCATAAGTTTGAAGTCCTTCTATCTCAACAGGAGCTTGTGTCAGTCGACCAATATGTAACCTTCGACTGATTGGCTAATCTCAGCTAAACAGGAGACCATACTAGCCTTGGCTTTCCCATACTTTCCCATGTTTGTCTAGTGAGAATGTCAACATATGAGCCCAAGTCCATAATAATATAATCCATATCATAATCACCTATTTGGGCATTTATCCTTAGCTAGCGACCAGTTTTCAACCTTCTCCCAATGTGGTTAACTCTCTTTTCTGGCCACACATCTAATTGAGCTTCTTCGACTAAAGCTGTTAATTTTGCCACAACATCCTTATATTCTATTAATTCTAAAAAACTCTTAAATAATTCTTTCAAATTACTAACCTTTTCAATCGGTTTCTTTTGAAATAATTGTTCGAACCTTTGAGGCATTTCCAATATTGGTTCTTCATTTAGTACGACAGCAGAAGTAAACGCTTGATTTATACCGACGAACTCATGACAAACGTTCAAGAATACTTCCTTTTCTTTCTGGACATCAAATGGCATTTTCTTTTGTTGTGTTAGTCGGGAACATGTTATACAACTTGACTAGAACTTTATACTCAAAACGAAAACTCTAGCCATAAAAACTCCTATTTTTGTGAAAAAAAAACATCAAAATGAAAAAGTGGTGCTACTGATAGAACCACTTTTGTTTTGGGCTAAAAATGTGGACATGGACGAAAACAATCCTTATTGTTATTTACAATAACCTTACAATCAAGTCCCATATTGAAAATTAATGCTATCGGTAACACACTATTTCAAACAATAACATAATTATATCATTTTATCATAATTTAAAATTGTTTTATTAAACCTCTTAGTAACTATATAAAAATACATTTTTTTTAAAAATATAATCCTAGCAAACGACATCATTGAACCAAAACTCTTAAAAATAAAATGACAAAAAAAACATAACACACATTAAAAACAATTGAAGAACAAATAAAAACTAAATTACAAAAATTAAAAAATAATTTTTTTTTTACCATACGTTAAAATCATAATAAGACATTTAAAAATACAAATAAAAAAAAAATAAAACATCAAAACAATATTAAAAAAAAAATCAATATTATAACAAATATTTAAAATAATATAAAAAAATCAAATAAATGTTAATATTAAACTAAATATTAAAAATAAATAAAAAACACATAATAACTATTTAAAAATATTAATTTTATCAGACTTTATTATTTTAAAAAATATCAAAAAATAAAATCTTAATCCCAAGTATGGTAAGTTTCAAGGGTTGAGGAAGATGGTCTTAAGGGGCAATTCTTGGAATCGCGCTAGCCTTAAGCATCACTCCACCACGACTTGGAGTGGTGATTAAGGGTTGGCGTGATTCCCAAAATCGAGCCCACTTATGACTTTCCCCTCATATACAAAATCGCACGAAACTTGCCTTTATAACTTTATAAAACTTATAACATTTTTTTATTATATGAATAACATTTTTGTATTATATTGTTTTTCATATGTTGTTTTGAAATTTTACTTTATGTTTTAAATTTAATTTTATAATATATGTTTTTTATTTATTTTTTTAATTTTTTTATTATGGGTTTTAAAATGTTTTGATATAGTTGTTATTCTTTATTGTAAATTTAAAAAAAATATTAAGTATATTAATTAATAAAGAAAATTAGATTTTAAATTTAATTTTATAATATATGTTTTATATTTATTTTTTAAATATTTTATTATGGTTTTTAAAATGTTTTGATATAGCTTTTTATTGTTTGTTGTAATTTTTTTTTTAAATATTAAGTATATTAATTATTAAAGGGTGTTTTTAATTAAACGGGTTGCCTAACACGAATTATTCATTATCAAAAAAAGAAAATATCAAACTTATGTAGTAGAAAAAAAACAATTTTTTGATAAAATATATTTGTAATGTTTTGACTTAAAATTTTATTTTGAGAATAAACAGTGTGTTTTCAATATATCATTTACAAATATATATTATATTTTTTGTTGAGTTTATGTGAATCGTCACTTTATGGAAAATAATGTTAATTAGTATCCTTTTTATACATAAAATAGTTGAAAATACGTTAAAAATTGTTTGAAATATCTTAATTTTCTCATTTTTTACAAATTTACTAAAAATATGACTTATTTAAGAGAAAGGTTTAAAGGAAAAACTTCCAAAATGTATATATTTTCCATTCTATCTAGCTTCTAAATGTTAAAAAAAAATCAAAAATATGTAATTTTTTCCTTATAACCATCTACTAAATGTATATTTTTTGGTAAAATTTTAAAAAATGAATTTGTAAATAAGAATTATAGTTTTTTAATGACTTATAAGTTTCAAAATTGCAAATGGCTCAAAATAAAAAAATGGTGCTACCAATATACACACTTTCTGAAATGGAGGTAAAAACAACTATTAAAATTGACCCAAAAAAATGAGAACAATGTCTAGTTCTTGTCAAGTTGTGTAACTTGTTCAGACTCTTGGTTGTTCCTATGGTGCTTCTTGATCTCCTCCAGCCCCAGCACCTCCTCTTGTCACGAAAGCAATATTAGGCTCCCTTGGTTCAACAGAAATCTTCCGAATGTTTGGATTAGCATTATGAGGTAGGTTCTAGTTTCCCATCTCTCTATCCTACTACTTAGCAATCAACTGTGGACATTCTTCAATAGTGTGATCCAATGCTTTGTAATACGAACATGTCGAAGTAAGATTAGTACATTCTATGGAAAAATGTCCAGGTTTTCCATGATTGCAACAAATTACTTGGCCTCTTCTGCGACCAAATCCTCCTCCTCGTCCTCAACTTATGAAAAAACCATCTCCCCTGGGTTGAGGGTACAGTTCCTAAGGGTATTGTTCCTGAGTTCGCTCGACTTGTATTTGTTCCTCATTTTTCATCAGGTATGTGTTGTCCGTTTTCTCTTGCAACAATTGATATGCTCTGCAATATTTATCTTCGTGTCCTGCTAATCGACAGAATTTACAATATAGGTAGGTTGATGCACTTGCTATTTTCTGTAAATATAAGCATTCTTCTAATCGATGTCCTCTAGTTTGAAAAAATCTACAGGTCCTAGGCATCCCTTGTATATTTATCAGATTTGATGCACTTGATGCAAGGTAATTCGTGAATGTTGGACAAGACTCGTTATGTTGGACATATGACATTTGAAAGCTCACTTCATCCATTAGATTTTTAAATCTTTGGTCAAAGTCTCAAACAAACTCAGTTGGAAACTGCTTGTTCGCGTTTAACTTTGTCATGCATTCCGACTCAGATTTAGGATTCTTAAACTCTTTTATCAATTTCGTCTGAATTTAATCTAATGATTTATGGGAATCCATGTTTGAACCATAGAGAATTTCATATATCAGTCAATCACACAACCTCTAAGGGTTATGATCGTCTAGGCTCTTTTTATAGCCTCATCTTGGACTCGTTGCACTGTCCATACAGCTTCCCATAGGAACCAATGTTTCTTAGGGTCCTCTAACCCATTCCCATTAAATATCAGTGACTTTATATAATTTCCAACCATTTTGTTTACTCTTGGTATTGTTGAATTAAAGATTCCACTAGAAGGAATTCCTTGATTGTTATTTCCACTATTATAGTTATTATGATCGACAAAACCATTGGGTGATGTGTTTCTAGATCTTACCTCAGATCATGGAGATGTACATGGGGTCGTGGGTATGTCGTAATATTGATATGGATTTGGTACCTCTTCTCCTTCTTCCTTAGATATAAGTCGATATTCCTCTTCTTTGTTGCAATATTCTTCGTCAACATGTTGTGTCAATTCATAGTCTCTTCTTTTAGTCACGCTGCAACTTCCTCTCTTGGTTTAAATCCTTCTTCTCTTTCCTGACCGAAATATTCTTTCACTTCTCAGGAGACCACCTTCTTGCTCAGACTCGCTATCAATAGGAAACATATCAGCTTATTCTTGTCCATTATTCTCACAATATTTCTTGTGACATTACCCCAGTTCCCCACGCACAAATATTTGTCCGACGGACACCATTCTCAGGAACCCCTTTTTACATACTAGCATCTTTACCTACAACTTCAAATATTTTAGATAACATCCTCTAGGTTCTTGAAATAACTCTCTTTCTATTTCACTCTATGAATTTATCATATTAACTGCAATCTCTATGATATATCCCTCCATAATACTATCAACCCAAAATTCAACATCCCTAGATATAGGATTGCTAACTCTTTTCAATTGTTGGATCAATTGAGGACTCCACTCTGTAGGTGCTCCGCCTTGAAATTTTTTCTTCTAAGTTTCTAACTTCGACAACCATTCATACAATACAATACGATATTCACTAAATAAAATCTCATGATTGTATATATAAAGGTATATTTCCAACCATTATGTCGGGATCAATCGTGATCCTTTACTTTCTTCTTGCACAAACTCTCGTGCTTTGTAATCAAGCTAGTATTGAATTTATGGTTTCATTGGGTTCCAAAACATATCCCTGTCACAATGATTCAGGACCTGGAAGTAGCAACCATTTGTTGGCGTGATTTTGGTAGACCCAGCCAGGGATAATTTTAGGGGCGAATTTTAGCCCAGTGGGCTATTTTTCCATGTTTTTCTCCCAAAAAACATTCGCCATTTTACATTTTTTGAAGCCCTGTTTCACCCAATTTTTATGGGGTAAATTTTTTTCACCCTAATATTCGCCAAATTATTATATAAACGATATAAAATGCTTGCAAATTTAAATATATTTTGAAAAATATCACCAATCATTTTATAGTTGGTGTTTTAAGAATTGTTAATATTCTCCAACATTTATACACTTTTAAATAAGTATGGTTCCTTAAAATCATCCCTTGACCCAGGTTCATATCCCTTGTTCATCAACAAAGCCCAAGATATTGGCCCAACAGAGTATAACCCCATCGACAACACCTGCGACGTAGATGAGGTATCACCTGAGATATCAATGGAACTCCCAAAACTAGGTTTTTGTAATGATGTCAGGGGATTTTCTTATCATAGCACCATTAGGTCACTCGACCAAAACTAGGGAATAGACTTATGTCTTCATACATACATCATCAAAGAATATAACATATTTATCCGTCGACATTCATCACAACATATAGTCTATATTATTAAACATGCATTAACATTCTATACCATTGATATCATTTAGATGCTTGAAATAATTAACATATTCATTCACGACAGATATTCATTCAACCATAGACACAATACATAGAGTTTACCATGGAAATCCATCTAGAAAAAACCACAAAGGTGTTCTTCATCTGGCATGAGTAATATTTGAACTCCTTTGGTTTGCGCACACAACCTGCATACTCTTCTTTATATATTTTTTACAATCAATGGCTTATTTTCCCATCTCATGCTCTCTGATTTGGTCTCCCTCTCTTTGTTTTTGTATTATCTTCTATTATTACTTATTCTATACTCTTCATCCAATATTTGTATCCTTCGTGGTCTGCACACAAATTGGATTGACTTTATAGCCTTTTAAAATTCTTGTTTTACCCATCGACTAATTCTTAAGTTGTCTTAGTAATTGAACGCATCCCATTACATCTAAAAATAGGCACTATTAGCCCAATTTACAATCATGCTTTATTCCCAAAATTAGACTATTAGTCTTACTAACATTTTACCAAAATTAATAGGTCAAACTCCTTGTTTCAACTTGTTTTGATCCTCCTTTGTTGCAGCTTCTTCTATCGTGATATTTTCTTATCTTGCGACCAGAGTCTTCATCTTTCCGAACAAGATTTTTTTTTATCTTTTCTTTTATTTTCCTAGGTCCAACAACAATCATCTTCAGTACAGAGCTGAAGTATCAACATCAATATTCAGTATAAAAAATGAATACAGCAACAACAATGACAACATGAGTTTGGATCATCAACATAAAGCTATAATAACATCAACAATGATAGCATGAGGATGGATCATCAACATAAAGTTGGAATAACATCAACAACAACATGTGACAGGTATAACAACATCATCATCACTGGTTCAAGGATAGAGCAACATATGTTAGATTATTAATGGTTATACAAGATTGAAAACATTTAGCATCGTAACATCATAACCATACACAAAGTATCACTGAAAGAAAGACAAGCACACCATCACAAAAGAACATAGATATTTATCCCGGGAAACCATCATGGGGGAGGAAACCCAGTAAAACTTCCTCTATATAGAATTTGAACAAGTACAGTGTAAAACCCCAAGAACAATAATAGTTTCTCCTCTTCCATGGTATACTCTCTCTCTCTCTCACACACCCTCTCTCTCTTGCACAACGCTTGAGTGTAAAGTGTGTGTAAATGAGAGAGGCACATCACCTATTTATATTCATTAGGTGAGTGACTCAAATAACACACTAGGTCGGCCAAGCTATCTAATTAGGGCCGACCTACCTAGGAGGACTCAAAATATATTTTAATTTAATACTTTTGTGGGTACTATTTCCCTGACTTACAACATAGGTTTTAACTCATGACTTTTACATGACCAATTACATCAAGGACATCTTCAAATGGAGGAATAGCATCTTTGTACAATAGAATATCTTCTGAAGTTACAATGTTTTAAAACTCCCTCTTAACTAGGAAGGTATTCTATATCAGCAACAACCACTACCACAACTATACAACTAACTGGTGAGTCTCTATATGTCATAGGATGCTTTGGAACAACATCATGCATCTTCATCATCAATCTCAATATGAGAATACTAGACCATATTCTATAGCATCAGCATGTGAATACTGAATATTATTCTGCAACATCAGTATGTGAATACTGAATCTTCTTCTGTAACATCAGTATGTGAATATGAGAATACTAGACCATATTCTATAGCATCAGCATGTGAATACTGAATATTATTCTGCAACATCAGTATGTGAATACTGAATCTTCTTCTGTAACATCAGTATGTGAATACTGAATCTTCTTCTACCACATCAGTATGTGAATACTAAATATTATTCTTCAACATCAGTATGTGAATACTAAAACATCATCATATGCAACATCAATGTGTGAATACTGGATCATCTTCTACAACATCATTATGTGAATAATGGATCATCTTCTGCAACATCAATATGTGAATGCTTAATCGTCTTCTTCAACATCAGTATGTGGATACTGAATCTTCTTCTGCAATATCGGTATGTGGATATTGAGTCTTTCTTCTGCAATGTTAGTACGTGGATATTGAGTCTTCTTCTGCAATATCAGTATGTGGATACTGAGTCTTTCTTCTGCAATGTTAGTATGTGGATATTGAGTCTTCTTCTGCAATATCAGTATGTGGATATTGAGTCTTCTTCTGCAATATCAATATGTGGATATTGATTCTTATTCTGCAATATCAGTATGTGGATACTGAGTCTTCTTCTACAATATCAGTATGTGGATACTAATTCTTCTTCTCCAATATCAATATGTGGATACTGAGTCTTTTTCAACAATATCAGTATGTGGATACTGAGTCTTTTTCTACAATATCAGTATGTGGATAGTGAGTCTTCTTCTGCAATATCACTATGTGGATGCTGAATCATCTTTTTCCATATCTATATGTGAGTACTGAATCATCTTCTTCCATATCAGTATGTGAGTAGCGAATCATCTTTTTCCATATCAATATGTGATTACTGAATCATCTTCTTCCATATCAGTATGTGAATACTGAAGCATCTTCTACCATATCAGTATTTGATTATTGAATTATCTTCTTCCATATCAGTATGTGAATACTAAATCATCTTCTACGATATTAGTATGTGAATACTGAAGAATCTACCTGCAACATCACTATATGAATACTAAAGTGACAACAACATCATTTGCATGTTAGTGTTGAGAACTCATCATCAACAAATAAATGCTAAATCGTTATTTGTAAATTCAGTAAAGAAATATTGAAGCAAAATTCGTCAACATTAGTATAGAAATATTGAAACTACCTCATCATCATCAGTATGGGAATACTGAAAATACCTCATCGTCATCATTATGTGAATACTGAACCTGCCTCATCAACATCAGTATGAAAATACTGATACTACCTCATCATCATCAATGTGAGAATATTGAATCTACTGCATCAATCATCAGTATGAAAATATTGAATCTACCACATCAATCATCGATATGAAAATATCGAAACTACCTCATCAACATCGGTATGAGAATATGGAATATGCCTCATCAACATCAGTATTAGAATACTGAACCTTCCTCATGAACATTAGTATGAGAATATTGAACCTGCCTCATCAGTATAGGAATATTGAAACCACCTCTTGCACATCAGTATGAGAATACTAAACCTTCCTCATCAGTATAGGAATACTCAAACCACCTCTTGAACATCAGTATGAGAATAATGAACCTTCCTCATCAGTATAGGAATACTTAAACCACATCTTACACATCAGTATGAGAATACTGAACCTTCCTCACCAGTATAGGAATACTAAAAACACCTCTTGCCCTTTGTCCTTCTGAAGTAGCATCACGGTGGGTTCTCTGGACTCGAGAATTTTTTCTAACTTACTAACCCTTTCAATAAAACAATCCTAATCAAACAGATGGATCTCCCTAGGGACAAAAAAATCCTTTTCTGGGTTCCTAACCCTTTCGGTCCAAACAAACCTATCCAAACATATTAATCTCCCTAGGATCAACAGGCCTCATCTGACTTACTAACCCTTTCGGGCCAACAATCCTTGCCATTCTTACCCTACCCTAGACTAAGATACCACACCATTACAACAGAGATCCTTATACCTCTTCTAATCCCTATTTCGAGGGAGTTCCTTTCGGAATATACCAAGCTTGTCTCGAAAGTATGAGACAACGGCTTAGTGAACACATATTCCACTTATTCCTTTGTAGGAACATACTTGAGCTTTATAGTTCCCTTCTGCAACTTGTTCTTTATCATTCTTCTCTTGTACATTCACAACTACATCATACATCCACAACTTGCATCATTCTTCTTTTGTAAATCTACAATTGCATCATTCTTCTCTTATACATCTACAACTTCATTGTCCATTCACAACTTCATTATTTCTTCTCTTGTAGGTGATTGCATACAATCCTTCCTACAAGTCAAATACAGTTGTATAATTAGAAACATTTCATAGAATATAATGACAAGATATTATGAATAAATGTAAATGTCATATAATCATGCAACTATTTCCGTTAATGCGACAATCATCCATATCTCGTATACATATGATAACTTTCTAGATGCCTTCCATATTTCCAAGACATTATGTCAGCAAAGAGGTTTCATTCTGGATAAGTAGCAATGGAATGTTGTACAACAACATAATTCAGTTACCCATCATCTGCATATTAGTAGTAAAATACAAATATTCTAATATGCATAATACATTTCCTAAATCTAGAAACACGACTGAAAAACTAGATGTATAGGAAATGACAATTCAAATACTTATCTTTGTGTGTTTGGTAGACTCCATGTTTATCTTTGTCTTCTTGAATTACTAGAGTCTCTACCAATGTGTTCAACTTCATTGTCTGATTTTGAGGACTTGTTCCTATCTCTCCCATGATTGGAAATACTAAGCAAGTCTTCTTACACCATAGATCACATAGAACTGTGTATTGGTGTTGAATCTGTGTGTCCTACCAATGCATCCCTTCTTATCCAATGCTGAAATGGATAAGTGTATGATCTTCGTCTTCATCGATAGAATTATTCTCAATTATATTCCTCATCACTTGAGGAATATTCCCTTTCTTTCTTCTCAAATGCAATATATTCATCCTTGGTTGCAATAAGAGAAACAATGGTCCACTTTCTACAACATGTTGGAGTGATCTTTCTATTTATAGCACTACTAACCCAATCAAAGTCATCATATCTCTGCAAGAAGACTCTCTGATATCTCGCATATATGAGAAAATACTCAATTGTACCCTTTAGGTACCACACCATTTTCTCTGCATATTTTTCTTGGATAAGGAAAATATCCTCTGTATTTCATCCTACCTCTAGTCCCAAGAATAATGTAAATATTCTCGAAATTTGGGATCTATCGTAGTCACTCCCTCTGAGGTGGAGCACCATCCTCCCTCTGCATCTTGTACTCTCTGCATCAATACATTGGACTGACAGGTATCCTCCTCTACTACTAATCTTTTGTGTATCAATCTATGTCACCTATCAAGGTCGCTAGATATCAAGAGTCTCCATCTCGAACTTTGTTGCAATTTTTCTCTTGCACCCATTGTTATCAACCAAAATGGCACTTCTCCATCTAAGTGCCAACATTCATTATGTCGGTACACAAAAGGACAATTAGGATTGAAGTAGCCAAAACACTATATATGTGCATGACCTTTGATGCATGATTTCTAGACCAACCTGATATATTTTTATTCTGACTTTTGGGTTGCATGCGCGACTATGTGCATTACAACTCACGTGTCACACACGAATATGTGCATTGCAACCCGCGTGTACCTTGCATACACGAGTTTCCTTTGAGAAATAAGCGTGTCATAGGTGCCTTGCCTATATCAATACTCGTGTGTACCTTAATTCAACATTAAAAAATATAAATCATGATTAGATGAGATTAGTTGGGCCTTAATCCATAACTATCCCAACTGTCTCAACCATCCTAACCTTCGAAACCTCTCTATTTCCCAATGTATAAATAGAGGCCTTGGGATGGGGATAAGAAATCAATTTTTGGAAGAGAAACGTTATGTTGGTGGTATATATTTAGAGTCTTGGAGCAGCAGAACTCAATAGTCCTCGGTTGTAGAGGAGTCCTTGTGTCAGAAGCTGGGTTGTATTCTCACCTATTCACCGTTTGTTAATAAAGAGAATTCTTCTTCCAATCTATGTATTGTTAATTTCTTATGTATATTGGCTAATGGATAATGTCATTTATATTATTAATATGTTTTTCATCTAACCTCTAATATATATATGTATGAGATGTTTCTTGAATAATTGTCTCTTTGCAGGTGAAGAGAAGTAACCCTAGAAGCTTTGGAGAAGGTTGAAGCGAGAGAAGACCAAGAATGGATCAACCATCATAAACCAGGTAAGCCAAACTATCTTCTTATTCTCATTTCAATTTCTCTAAAAGTTGATTGTCTGCGAGTCTAATTGTAAGTTGGTAACCCCAGACCCTAGGTTCCAAGGGTGTATTGTCCTATACAACAGAACTGGTGACTCCGCTGGGGATTCCAGCTTGCTGTGGGTTCATCTTGTACATTCCCTTTACCAGTCTTTGTTCTGATTCTAATTTTGAGTGTGGTATTTTTTATCTTGATTTTTTATTTACAGTGTAGTGTGCCTAGAAGTCTCTGCTAGTCCTTTTTCTTTAATTTTTTTTTGTCAATACACACGAGTTGCTGTTATACACAATCACATGTATGACCTTGTATATGTGGGTTTCTCTATAAGACAGTCGCGTGTCATAGGTGGGTTTCCTTCATACACAGTCACATGTTTCCTGTAGCAGACTAAAAGTTGGGTAGGGTTTGCTTGTCCCTGCCTCTTTGGATTTTTTAGTTGTTTGGAAGTCTTTTGTTTATGGCATAACTCTGTGAGTTTGAAGTCTTGTGCGTCACACCATTTGCTTGTTTTCAAGCCTTTGCTCCTTTCGTTTGAATTTATTTCATCATGTGAATTGAAGGTGGTCCTCCTGCTTGGTTTATAAGTTCCGTTCCTATGTCTATGCCAATGATCAGGGCTTTAGATTATTTATACTCTGTACTACATTTTTTGGTGTCAGTTTGTCACTTGTTCTTTTGTGAATCTAGTGGAATCTTTGGGTTCAATAGTTTCTCCAAGTCAGGTTTTTCCTGATTCTTCTTCTTGATTGGTTGAAGTAGGTCATTTTGGGTCCTTTATACCTCATTTCACTTTTTATATGCTTTGATTATTTGAACTTGCTCAAAATTTTCATTTATTTGCATTATAGTTTTTTGAAGAATTTGAAAAAGTGAAGAAAAACATTTTATACTTTTGCATTTAGTCGTTTCTTTTCAGTATTTTTCAAATAAAATTTCAAAAATTATAAAAAGAAATCTTAGTTTTCTCACATTTAGTTTCAATTTCATTAGCTTATATTTGCAAAAAGAAAAGAAATTTGGTTTAAGTAGTTGCAATTTACTTTGGGAATTTGCTTTATACATCATTTTTCTTTTTCTTTTCGAGTCTATAAAACCACAATGTTTCATGCCATTTACCTCTGACTAAAAACAACATTTTAAAATGAACGATATAATTTAAAAATTATTAGTAAGTTTTATTTTATAGGCTCTTGCACCAACTAGCTTAGGCTAGACTTGTGGAATATGGAGTTTCAACTCTCCATAAGTGTTTAAATTTAGACATAGTTGGCGAATCAATAGGTAAACCCTATTCTATGTTCATTGTATCTGAGAAGCTCCTCTCAAATGGGATTTAAGCACGAGGCCACATGGAGGCTTGGACTGAGGAGATAACCCTCAGATTCCTTGTCAAAACATAGACCAAGGTTTTACGCATCTGGGGACTTCTATGAATACCACCCTTTAGGCCCCGTGTAGTGCCGATGTTTACAGGGTTTCAAGATTTGCTACCCTAGCCATGCACACAAACCAGGCTTGCGAATATCCCCCCAGACTGTCAGTATAGTTGTGGTATCCTTTAGTCTCTTTGACATGCAGGGTTCATACACAGGTACACCAGAAGGCTATTTCTGGTTGACCTTGGACGAGCTTAGAAGGTAACCCCAATAGAAGGTGTGGGAGTGTGGTGGGTGATTCCTCTACTTGTGCCTAAGAACATCTATAGGGATTCCAAGTAAATGTCTCTCATATTTCTCTTGGAAAGCATATATTATACCCTTTGTGTGTGTTTTGTCTTTAAGAAATTTTGTAGTGATTGTTGCGTGGTTTGTTTGTGTTTAGCTGACCTTAGGTTGTGTGAAGAATCAATTTTCAATCATGGAGGACCAACCTCTCAAAAGGTCAAGAAGGTTGCAAAACCTTCCTCCGTTTACTACAGTGGAGCCTCCACTACCCCCTCAAAGGCTGATATTAGACACAGATGGTTTTTTCGAACCGGTAGGAATTAGTGAAGTTCCATATGAATAAGAAGTTAGGATAAACCAGTTTGATACAACCACAGTAGAGATAGAATACTTGCAGGATGCCGAGTTTTCAATAAACTTTAATTCACCTCTTACTGACTTAAATGATCCTGTGATCGTCCAAGTTCATCTATTTAATTCGCCCGTGATTGGTGTTCCTGTGAGTAGACTTATGGCTAGTGCAGGAGAGATTCCATCTACCCCCATCTTAGTTATTCTGGCTGAAAGAGTGCCACCTCCCCAGGTTGGTGGTTGTAGAACAAATATACCCGCTACTCCCTTAACTCTAGTTAGTCGGGTGGTTCAACCATCGGCTTCCACAAATGTAGTAGGCACTTCTAGAGGGGTGGTCGTTGGGATTCCTAGTGCACCTTCTGCTTCACCCTCTTTTGAAAACACTTCTTAGAGTGGTCATATTAGATCCTCTTCATTTGTCCGGGGTTTCCCGTGAAATGGGGGGAACATTCCCCCATCCACTCCATATGTAGGCCCTACACCTGCATATGTGGGGATGTAGTTTGGAAACACTAACTCTTATGGTCAAGGTTTCCAAATGTCAGTTTCAACTCCTTTCATGAGCTCTCCCTTCTTTATTTTTAGTGGAGGGATACCTACTGCTATTTTTCAGACTCCAGTTTCAACTGGAGCGACTCAAACCACATATATTGCACCACACATGAACAATCCACTGGCTTATGGGTGGAGTCATTTTCAAATTAGTTCGACTAGTTCAGAACCGGTAGCTGGGAGAAACCCTGCCTTTACATTTGGGAACCTGGGGGAAAGTCCTTCTACTTCCCAAGCTCATACTTTTCAGGCTTTGATTAGGCCCAAACTTCCTTTCCTAGCAACTTTAAACTTTCCAGATTAGTACAAGTTAATGAATGACCTGATGAAACATGATGCCACATGTCCCTACCAATTTACCCTCGGATATTCCAAAATTCGAAGGCAAAGTTGGTGAAGACCTAGGGGCTCATATCACCACCTTTCACTTTTGGTGATCTTCCAACTCGTTGAACAATGACACCATTCGGTTGAGATTGTTCCAAAGAAATCTGACTAATGCCACAACAAAGTGGTATATCGAATTTCCTTCTGCTGCGTTTGATAGTTTTTGGGATTTAGCCAATGTGTTCCTTAACCATTTCCAGCTTCCTTTCCGGTATGATTCTGGCATGGACTTATTGTCCATCTTTTGGTAGGACAAAGCGACTCACATTTCGGATCATATCCAAGAGTGGAGAAGGTGGAAGAGGCTCATTAAGGCCACTATCCCTCTCGATTTTTTGTTAGAATGGTTCCTTAAATCCTTATTGTCATATATATCTAAAGATGTATCCAATTCGAGAGTAACTAATGAGGAAGAGGCTATCCTATGGGCCCAGTAGTTAGATTTGATATACTCTCAGTCTGGGATTCTATATGAAATCATCCCTGATGCACCGTGTCCAACACATAGCGTTGAGAAACCTAATCCTGGACCCCATGCTGATGGTGTGGTTGGTTCAGTTAAATATCCCTCTATAGAGTCTTTGGAAAAACAACTCCATGAGTTTCTTGTCAATCAGTCTACAACGGAGGAAGCAAAGGCTGCCTCCTCACCCCAAAACGCAAACATTTTTTCTCAACCCTCCCAAAAGGGCAATCAGTATCCCGGTGGGAAAAAGAAAAGGGGAAGAAAGGTGGGGGAAAAAAACGAGCCAAAACCCACAAATAATGTTGATGGGGGGAAAAAAGAGAAGAAGAAGGTGAAATTTTCCTGTAAGTTTTTCTAGGAAGATCACCTGACCCATCAATGCCCTCTTATAGATCAAGCTTAGAAGCTGCTCAAAAATAAACAACCGGTTGTCCTAAAGGATCCATTTCTCAAAGGACATAATGCAGCTTCAGTTTCTAACATAGTTGGGGTACTGCTAATACCCTTGACCAAAACTATATCAACATGGTTCGATCTGAGACATTACTCCAAACTAGAAACAAGAACTATGAGGCGGAGGCTCTTAAAAGGGTGAGTCTATAGGTGAAACTTCTAACCCTCTCACAGTCGAGAAACCTGTCGAACCTATGCCTAAGATACTGAAAGGTGTCTTCAAGAAAACATTGCACAATCCTAAGTCTAGGGATGCAGCCAATTACTCGGTAGTTGAATATTTAGCACAAACACCTTGTGCAATGTTAGCTTTAGAGGTGCTATAGAGTTATCTCGCCCAGCGAGATGCACTCTTAGCAGCCTTAGGTAGTATGGATTCATGGAGCCTTATGGTGAAGTTTAATTTGTCTGATGTCAAAATTGTCCTGCTATATCATGTGGCTTTGTCAATAGATGTCATCCATGGCGAAAAAACCGTTGGCAAGTCAGTTGTTTACGAAGGTTCTTCCACATGTGTCATGTCAAAACCCCAAATTTTCACAAAAAATTGAAATTTTGAAATAGCATTAAATGATGAGACTGCAGTTTATTAATAATTGACGGTTAGCAAAAAGAGAAACAGTTAATAGATTAATTTGCATAAAATCAATTATGTTAACTCAACAGTTTTCTTATTAACACAATCTTAAGTTTAACTTGCGCATTAATTCTATATTTGGTTTACTGATGAGTTCTATTTATGACAGTAGGTGGAATCTGTCTTGGAATTCCGGGCTTACTTATCATTTATGCTAACGCAAATGGATTATTTGTTCTTACAGGTTTACAGGTATAAATGACCGAGTATCGTCTTTAAATTCATAAAGCATCCTGCAATATTTCTATTTGCAATTAATAAGCCTAGATTATAAGCTGTTGTAATCCAACCTACTTCCGTAAGGTAACACAGTTTGTTTTCTTCTGTTGCTATTGTAAACAAAGTTTAGATGATTGTATTTATTCTTGTAGAGTATGTAGCGACAGTACTACTTCCTTTGGTTATGAGCAGTTTATTTTATCTGCTTGATATTCTTTATTTTCAAAATGCATACCCTTGCACTTCTATATTACATTTCTTGTATTAAATTCTATCTAAGAACAACTTCTAGGGTTGGTGTTTTTCTTATCAAGGCAATATTTTCATCTTATGTTAACCTTAGTAATTTGGTAAGAATGTAAAACTATACTCCAAGTAATGAGAAACTGCCACAACTTCTAAGATAAGATCTCATGGATCTGTATTAAGTAAAAGAGTTCATAGGAAAATGTTCTTACATTTCACTTTTCCATTACATAGTTTGCTATCAAAACTTTGCTAGTTTCTAATATTTTAAAAACGTGCATAAACTATTTGTTTATCGACATAAATGGTTTTATTAGTGTTACATTTGCTTAATACTTATGATCCTACCCAAACGACACTATGAAATTACTCAAGTTGAATGCTGTGTAATCATTTACACCACCATGAAAGGAACTGGAACTAATGGATAATTATTCTTACACTATTCACTAAACTGTTTATAAGACAATGATTTCATAATTATCTTAAAATACTATTGACAACAACTTAATTATTACACAACCTATATCCCAATGATGATATCATTATATAAACTTTGATGAGTTGTAACCAATTCAAAAGGGGTTAATACCTATATAGGGATTATGCTTATTACTACGATAAATGTTTATATAATCTTTTAACATCTCCATAAGTCAATTATTAGTGCAAACTTACAATAGAGAAACACGATTCTCACGAGATTACTAATATAATCTCGTATCATTGCTTACCAATAAAATATTTAAGATTTCTTTTGGGTCATGAGGATATAAGGTTATGATTTGTGTTAAGTCAATTGTTATCATAATGTTGTAAACCCACGCCAATAACGAGCTATGCACCAAGTGTTTAAACAATTAATGTATGATTTGAAACCCATGCAAACTATAATGTTGTTTTGATGAAATCATTGGGTGATTAAATTGATTATTATGGATCACAGGTGACTATGGAAAGTCGACCCACTACATGATTATATTGATGCGGCCACGTGGAAATTCCTTGGCCATGCACTGGTTGCATAAATAGTTTTTAACCCTAACCCTTGGCTCATTCGATCTCCGACATTTGTGTTGGCCCCTTTGGGTTTCTCTGCACGCTCCCATGGCGGTCGTGAGTTGCAGATAGCTACAGAGGCTCCAATGCTAGCGTTTTTCATGGCTTACTCCCTTGAGATATATTATGTTGCTCTCATCCTCCGTGATTTCTTTACTTTTATCACAGTTTACTGCTTTCCTTGTATATGGCTTTGCGGCCACTTGAAAACTTCTTTTTGCTGCTCCTTCTGTCATGGTCTATCATTGGTGGAAACTTGAGCTTATTGTATGTGACGGTGTAGATCCTTCATCTAAGGGTTCTGGAGTTTAGTTTACCTATTTGCATGTTAGTGACAGTCTAACTCCATGCTTGCAGACCCCTTGCAGCCATTGCTCAGGCTTATCCACACCTCTGCTGATGGTTGTGAAAAATACCAGAGTCCCGTCGTCTCCATCCTTGACGAGAATGAGGGTTTGGCTCCTTTTAGCGTTGGTCGTGGCGTTACTGTTCGTCTGGGGCTCCATTGCTTTCACTTCCAGTTAAGGTGAGTAAAAAAATAATTAAGAGCTATTGCTGTTTATTGTTATTTTCCGCATAAGTGTTTCTGATTTTTAAATAACTTTGGTTCTTTATAATGCAGGTTGGATCGTCTCCAAGGTTGACTGTCGTGCTATATAAAAGGCTCCACGAATTCGGTCACGGTAAGCTCCGGTTTCGAATATGGATCCCCTTACTTGTATAGACTGTTGCAGTTGGAAAAATGTCTCGGCCGTGTTGCACCCAGTATTGGGTTGCTGTCCTTCATTTTTATAGTTTTTGTTTTGGTTAAAACCCTTGCTTGTCACAAGGTGACTTCGGCTTTAAGCTGTAACTTGTGAAGCTCTCCTCTCATGTTAGGGTTGAACTTACAGTTTTGTAATATGATGTTTATACTTGTTCATACTCCAAAGAAAAATGTGGATACTCGGCTCTTAGCCGATTTTTTGTACTTTGTTAATGTTTTGACATACATTCAGCCTTTGGGCTCGTTATTATAATGTAAATATCTTAAGACAGTCTGTCTGTAAGTTAAATTCATATTCCTTTATGTATTTGTATTTTATCTCTGTGTAAATGAATTTAAATTATTATTTTAATGGTTATATAAAAATAAATAAGTTTACTGCTTATATTGGGTTACTAATGTAATGGTTTTGTATATTTTAAAGAAAACTGAGTAATTTCAGCTCAGAATTTCGAGCTAGGGTTTTAACCCTATTTAACTTGTAAAAAGATAATTTTTGTATTGTTAATAAATAGATTAGATTACTATTAATATAATTTTAAACTATTTTAGTACTCAAGGATTTCCAAGTTAGGGTTTAATGAATTAAACTTTGGTTCTTACTTTAAGATTCCTTCATTTTGTTTAAAGAATTGTTAATTTATAAACAATATTATTTATGTAATACTATTATTTGTATATAATATAAATACTTAATCTTGTATTTGTGCATACACTTATTTAATAAATATTGTGACTAATCTGTATTAGTTTAGTTCATTCAGCAGTATTATTTCGGTTAGCTTACTAAGAAATGAAATAAGGGTTACGACCCTATCATTATTTTTTTACATGCATAATCTGTTTACAAAACCATTTCTTGTTATAATACTTATTAATTTAAACAGAAATTACTGTCGCATCTTAGTTATTTTAATTATATAAATAAATTACTGTTGGAGCTATATAGTTCTTTGTTAAGATACTCTTTATCATTAGATTAATTTGTCTTTAGAAATATATATATTACTAAACTCTATCTAGGGTTCGAATAATTGCGGGTTAAGTTGATTATTATTATCAGTAAAAGAAATAAACTAAAAGAACCATACTTATTTTTTTTCTTAACATAAAAAGATAGGCATTATATCTGAGTTGTTTCTATCTTTTATGTTTCAGGATAGTAGTGAAGTTTACAGAAGAATGTACTGTACAAAAGAAATAACTTACCTACTTAAACAACTCGTGAATATAATACATTGCTATTAGTAAAAATAATATGACTATTTTTTTTTCTAGCATTCTTAATACACAGTTTAGTTTTAACAATAAACCTAACTAGGCAGATTAATATTCTTTTCTGAAAGCAACTATCTACAGAAAGAAAAGATTCCAACATTCTGAAATACATAATAACTTTATTCAAATCAGATTTCTATCATATCTTTCATCTATTTAAATTATACTTCCTGTGCTAGAGTTCGGTCTGGTCCATTCCAGACGAGGAAAAACACAGGTTAGGTTTATTTCATCCAATACAGATTCAATATTGAAATAAATAAATTATTACAAGCTCTAACAGTTCACTACAAAACGTGTAAATCATTCATTATTCATTCATTCTCAGATATAAACTTTTAACACAGTAAATAAAATACTGTAGAACCTGTTTTAAGCTGGACAACAACAGCATTGGGAGGCCATTCCTCCCTACCAAATCCTGGAGAGCGCTCAAACAGTGACTTCTCAGGACCCCCGAGCCTATTCTTGGTCTCCTTGGCTGAGAACTGGTGGAGCATGCAACAAGATACTAGTCCAATGACTCAGTACTAACTCTGCACTCAGCGGTAAGATCCTTTAGCTGAAAAGCTGTACTAGATCACTTTTTGCAGTTTGCCCCTCAAACACATTCCAAAAATTCCCTTCCCAATGAAATCCTCTGAAGTACATTCACCTGAATGGTTCTCTTCTTGGAAAATGAGTAGCCTCAGCTCTCTTCAATGGGTTTTTTTATTAAGATTTCCTAGGCCTTTTTTTGGTTTAATTGTCATTAATTGACCCACCTGCTCTGATCCCACTTTCTTGGGGAATCATGACCCCAAATGTAGGGAGGTTTCCACTTGCAACATTGAAGTGTTTGAGGATGATGCCACTTGTATATTTGCTCTCCACCTAGTCTCCTCCACCAACTTGACCAGTAAACACTCTTTTAACAACTCTCCCAAGCCGTTGTCTCCACTTTTATTTATTTATAATTAAAATATTCAGAATTACATTCACACCCTTGACTCTGTTGAGTCATCATTTACAACTTAGCATAAAATTTAACATATTGTCCTGAAATAAAATAAAATATGATAATATATTTTTTTACAAAATTGGGGCATGTGGCATACACACCCCCCTTAGAATATAACATCGTCCTCAATGTTATTTATTTTTCATCCTCAGAATTCCCCTGGAATAGAATTGGATATGCATCTTGAATTTTACTTTCCAATTCCCAAGTGGCTTCCTCTGGACTAAGGTGCTTCCATTGCACCTTCACCTGTCCAATGGTGCGGTTCCGAACTGTAATCTCCCTCCTTCCGAGGATATAATCTGGTTCCACCAGAAAATCTCCTTCTGGTTCCACCTGTACATCATTCTAGTTAACAACATGAGTAGCATCATGAACATATTTATTTAAAACGAAAATGTGAAAAATATTATGTACTCTTAATGTTAGAATAATTAACCCATAGTTTACTACCTTAGGCATTAATTTAATTATTTTTGTCTTATTTTCCTAGTTCATGTGCACAAGTTGTCAATTACCTATCCATAGTGGTCCAAATTGCCTAATTTGACCCATGTAGCACTTGGGAAACCTCAAGGAATCAATTATGCTTTATTCCTGGTCTCTTAGGCGCCCTTCTGCTTTTTCTGCTTTATTGCCTGCTTTTTCAGTGTTTTAAGGCAATAGGGAAAGTTTGACTAGGTGAGGTGAACTAGTTTTTTGTCCTCTTCATCCTCCACTCTTTTCTCCTTGGAAAATCATGTATGAGTTTTCATTCCACCACTCTTTAGCTTGCCTAAGCCATTTTTCTAATTCGTGAGCTCCATGACAGATTTGGGATCAACTTTTTACACCTATGGGGGATTTGCTTAATTTTAGTAAGCCTGCTTTATGCTAGATTCGAATTGCTCCTCATGCATTCGAATCCCTGATGTATTTTATTTATACAAAAAGCTATTATTTTATAGGGTTGGATATTGTACACTGATTTAATACAGTTTAGTGTTCAGCTCCAATTTCAGTCTCTTTTGTGAGTGATTTTGCATGATCAATTGTTAATTGTTGTGAGTAAAATTAATCTATCACTGGGTTCAATTTCCACATGGTATCAGAGCCATTGTAGATCGATTTATCTCCTTCAAAATTGTTTTGCAGGTTCGACATCAGTGACTGGGAGCCTTCTACTGACAGTCGGGATAGATTTTCTAAGCTATGGATCAATCACAGAAAACTATCTTGAATCCCTTCAATTTATTTGAATGGAAAGCAGAGATGGAGATACTGTTTAGAGCGAAAGGCCTCTACAAGGTGACTATGGCAACAGAAGCAGAGCCCAATGCAGCTGCAGAGAAGATAAAATGGCACAACAGGAGGGATGAGGCCTATGGTCTCCTGTGTCTGAGTATTTCCAGAGACCTCCTTTTCCATATTGATGGATTGACATCACCGAATGAAGTATGGGAGAAGCTTTCTGATCTTTTTGGAAAGATAGATGAGATGAGGGGACATCAAATCGAAAATGAGCTGATTTCTCTGAGTCCAAATAGCTTTGAATCTCTGCAGCTATATTTCTCCAAGATCAAAGCACTTGTTTTGCAGCTGAAACAGTGTGGGATCGAAAATAAGGATGATCAGCTCATCCTGGCCATTCTCTCGAAGCTAGGCCCTAACTATTCAGTGTTTTTTTTTACCTTCTATGCCACAAAACTGACAGCTCGAACCTGGAAGATGCCTAGCCTTGCAGATTTCATGGAATCTCTCACACAAGAACATGATAAGATGGTAATTATGGGCACCATCAAACCATCCAAATATCAAGCTCTGATTGTTGGAGATTCGAAGGTGGATTCAAAAAGAAAAAAGAAAGATAAAAAGCCACCTGAGCAAAAGAGAGACAAGAAACAGTCTCCAGAGGAGCCACAAGGTTCCAAGAAGAACTACCAGAAGAATAAAAACAAAGGTGAAATGAGCAAGTGTGCATACTGCAATAAGGGCAATCACACTGAAATCTCTTGTATGAAGAAGCAAATAGACATGCTGACCCAACTCCTGGGGAAGAATGGCATCTCCCTTCCAGACAACTCAAAGAAGAGAGAAGGAGGATCAAGTTCAGATGATAGAGAGAGAGTTCATGCATTAGTTGCTAGCACATCAAGCTCACCCAGTTTTATCATTGATTCTGGAGCTTCAAGACACATGGTTTCGACCAAGGAGGCCTTCTCCTCACTTGACATGTTGAAAGGACCACCTATAGTACTGGGAGATGACTCTCTCACTGAAAGTAAGGGAGGATTTATCTTGATCATGGTCAGTTCAGAAATGTGTTGTATGTGCCTGGTATTGCCTCCAACCTCTTGTCAGTGTACCAGATGACCCACACTGGGTCTCCTAAGAAAGACATATTCTCCCTTGATGAAGTTGAGATCATAGAGATCTCAAGTGGTAGAGTCATTGCAAAAGGAGTTGTGAATCATGCTCAAAAGGTATACATGTTCTCACACTTCCTACCTTACTCAAACCCCTCTGCTCTTCTGATTCATGCTAATGAGGCTAGCAAGATTTGGCATGAAAGATTTGGCCACCTAAATTACAAGTATCTTTTTGATCTTAGTGAAAAAGAGATGGTCATAGGGTTTCCCAAGATAAAATTTTCCAAAGGAGTCTACCAAGCTTGTATCCTAGGAAAACACCCAGAGCATAAATTTGAGAGAGCTAGTCATGAGAGAACCTCTGCACCCCTCGAGCTGATCCACAGTGATGTTGCTGGCCCATTCCCTAATATGTCAATGAGTCAGGCCAAATATGCATTGACTTTCATTAATGACTTTTCCAGGTATTGCTGGGTTCACTTCCTGAAACACAAGTCTGAAGTTTTTGGCCTATTCAAAGTCTTTAAGGCTTTGGTTGAGAACCAGTCTGGAAGGAAACTCAAGGTCCTCAGATCTGAAAATGGTGGTGAGTATGTCAAGTCTGAGTTTATTAATTATTGTGCAGATGCAGGTATTCAGATGCAGCATTCTATCCCTTACACACTGTTGGAGCAGGGTCCCGCAGCTACAGAAGAAGCTGCTAGTTTTGGTGGAAAGATAAGTTTTGACGGAAAGAAGTTAAGACAGAGCTACGACGCCATAGCACGTTTCCAGCTGGAGAGAAGAGCCGGAAACCATGACTTTTAAGATAGAAAAGTCAAGAAGGCAACGCCACCTAAGTGGCCGAGAAGAGAGAGCTCAACCACTGCATTGATGGCAGCGGTGGAAGACAGGAGGGCTCAGCGACCCTCATAAAGGAGAAGGAGCAATGAGGCTGAAGCATTGAAGAGGAAGGACAGAAAAGAGAAGCGATGCATAGTACCCATGATCAGTGCCGAGAAGCATGGAAGACTGCAGAGAGTTGTGGTGTGATGGAATGCGGCTACCTCAAGTACAGATATGGCTGACTGTCACTAGTTAGGGTTTGGGTTACTGTTGGGACAGGCCCACAGTGTTGTAATGGCAAGAACTTCGGGCTGCCTATATAAGAATATATTTTGTATTGTAAAAGGTTTGGCGAGTTGAAGAGCTAGCTATTCATTTTGTTAGTTAGTAGTGTTTTGCAGATTATTAGATTGTGTAAAATCCTAGCTCTGGTTCTGTTATCAGCGGTAGCAATCTTACGGTAACCAGTAGCTGGCTTATAGAACATGTATGTAACGATCCGCAGGTATTGACAGAGAGGGAAGAGTATATTGTAGGAGAGCAATATAAGAGAGAGAAGAGATCTAAGAGAGAAGATCTTAAGCTGCATATGCGGTGCAGCAGAACTGTGTTTTACCTTCCCTTGAGATATAATAAAAACACAGTTCTGTGGACGTAACTTCCATCCTGGAGGTGAACCACGTTAAAATCAGTGTTATGCAATTGGTTTATGTGTTATGTTTACTTATGCATTTCTCAATCAGTTTGTGGACTTGTTTACAGTTTAATGAATGGATGTGTTAATCAGTTCATAGCAATATAGAAGAGTAAATAGAGGTTAACATCTTTGGCACGCTGTTTATGGTTCATTTATGCTTTGCGTAGAACAGTCTCTATTGCTGTATCGAATAGCCTTGTATGTTAAGTCTTTCACATCGACACGAGCAACGCTAAGTGCACTAAACCACGGAGGTAGGGTATCACAGAGAGGTGATACCGTACCGGTAGAGGAGCTGCGGTGCGCGATACTGCAGGTGAAGGACTTAGCGTTGGGTAGGAACTGCGTGTCGCACCATGCGCGGCGATGCGATAAGGTTGGAGATATCGCAAGTCTGAGAAAGTGCACACCGTAGGAGAGAATCGCGCGGTGGTATAAAGGAATATCCTGCGGCTAGAAGAGTTACGAGATGAGGAAATCACGCGACGCGGGCAGGAGATCATGCGACGCGCAGAGGAGAGACCGCAGCTGGGAGAGCTGCAAGACACCAGTGGGATTGCCACAGAACCCGGTCCAAGACACTTGAGTCCTTGGCCAACCCATTAGAGTCACTTCGGGTGAGACTTCAGGCTGCTTTGTGGTCTGTCGCCGAAAGGGCCAGTGATCTAGGGGTGTTGTTGGTTGGTAATAGTAAACCCGGGTCTGCCCATAGCAGCCAACAAATGGTTCCGTTGCCGATTTTGAACAACTGAGCGCTAATGTTCTGTTGGCATCCTACCCAAGAAGAGTTTCACCAGTGGCTGGATTCAAACCTAAGGGAGTTTTCCCAGAAATAAAATCAGAGCCCTAAACTGAGCACAAAGGACTGGTTACAAAAGCATATCGCTTCAGATATACATGCTATATTCTTTGCGACCTATGGAAATGAGCTTTTTGACTGGTTATCCAAGTTGACAGATAGGAACATATTCAAGAAGAAAAGAAACATTGTCTAGACACCGGAGCTGATTCAGACCATGCAGAGACTCGACAATCCCCTTACGAGAGCAGTGAACTTCTGGCTTGCGAGTGTGTTAGGAGGCTTTGTAACAGAATTTGTAGTTGACCAGAGAAAAAGCTTCAGCGAGGCTGAGCGGTACTTCTTCAAAGGATATCGTGGTAAGTACCTAAAATCTCTAAACTTGTCCATTAAGATGCTGCTACATGAAAAAGGAGTAATGGACATGATTTCAGATGAATAAGTACAGATAGTAATGTCACAATAGTTTGAAAGTGATTTTGATGACATTGGACGAACACGCAGTGGAAAGAAATATAAAGTAGCTTTCGGTTCTCCTGTATTTGGATATAGTTCAGAAAATAGTAGGCAACCGAGTCCTAGTACCACAGAAGAACCGGAGGGGGGTATTCCTTACCATCCCTATACCCCACAGAAACAGAGTGGGACTCAGAGTAATCCCGTAGGTACTCCATCCAGTAGCTCACAGACAATACCTACTACAGCTACATCACCTTCACCTACACCGCTGAGTGGAAGTAACCCAGTCAATCAGAACCTACCACAGAGAAATAGAATGGGAGATGATATGAAGCTACCTACCTTTAAGGGTACAGGAGTAGAGGACCCGGAACAGCATTGGTTTCTATGTGAAGCTATGTGGACCATTAAAACAATCAACGACGATAACCTTAAACTTGTACAGTTGGTCACTACACTTAGAGATCGAGCTTTAACATGGTACATAAAGTATACCACATTACCCAAGACACTTTCCCAGGTCAAGAACGCCATGATTAAAGAGTTCAAGAAACCTAAGTTTGAGTCTCAGTGCATTACAGAGCTCAAGGATATTAAGCAGCTACCATCAAAATCAGTATGGGACTTTGACCAGAAATTCAAAGCTCTTATAGACCAAGTAAGTTTTGACTTTGTGTCGGAGCAGCATAAGGAATGGTTTATCGCAGCGCTGCTCCCTTACATCAGATTTCCATTAATGCAGCAGAAACTCCAGACGTAGGATGATGCGTTGGAGATGGCGATGAAGCTAGAAGTGAAAGGCGATGAAGCTAGAAGCTTCACCCTTAGCTGAAACTAGTGCAGGCATGACAACTCTACAAAACCAGTTAGCCAACCTCACGTTACAGATACACGAACGTAAGAAAGGAAAAGAGGTTATGCAAGACATATGGTGCTTACGATGTAGAGCACAGGGTCATACCAAAGATAACTGTCCAGTATTTGTAGAATACTTAGCGTTAGGGGCTCCTAACCCCTTACCACGAACGCAAGGGCCATGGTGTGAAATATGCAAAACACAAGGACACCCACCTCAGCAATGCCCTTTGCTTCAGAAGTATGTATAGACACCTAAGAACCTATACTGTGTCTTCTGTAGTTCTATCGGACCTGATGAACAGAATTTCTGAGCTTATGATCTCATGTTAGATAGAAAACATGACGCATACAGAGTCCAAGTAGAAACACAGGGTCCAGAAGCAGGACCACAGCCTGATCCGACGTATGGTGGCCGTGGAGGAGGATTCAGAGGACAAGGCCGTGGAGGAGGCTTTGTACGAGGAGAAGGCTTCCACAGAGGAGAAGGTTTTGGCCGTGGTCATGGACCAATCACTTGTTATAACTGTGGAGTTGTAGGACACTATGCTAGGGATTGTCAGAGCCCCACTACTACTTGTAATTACTACAAATCGTATGATCATACCATAGAGGAGTGTCCTACCTTGATAGCTAAGATCAAAGATACTAAGCCAGCAGTACACCAGAACATCCAGCTTATTGTTGCTAAGCAGGCAGAACCAGAACCAAGAGTCAATATTGTGACTTGTAGCGGTGCTTCCACCAGTGGAACATCACAGGAGACCGAAAAGAACACAAGTCAGGAGTGGGTGCGCAGAGCTCCTAGTAAAGCAAAAGCACTCGACATACAGAAGAATAAAGAGACATTTCATGAATCCAAGGCTTCCTTTGATGAACCTACATAATCAGGATCATAGGTACCGCCATCTAGGGGCGTACCGCAGCAAGAACCGTATGGCGATAACCCCGAACAGATACTGCAGACTACCACATCAGGAAGATGCGACGAGGATGAATCGACAGGAAGTATACAATCCTTCCTTCGCAGTTGCTTGAAACTCTTGAGAAATGAAAAAGCTATCAGCGAGCTATAGCGCATCATAGATCAGTGTCAGCAACCCTCTCTCTCAGGCAGTGCACACCGCGCTATTCATAATATTACAGGACACATAAGGACTGGAAGAGAGATGAAGCTCACAACACAGATTGGAGAGTTCGAAATGGATGAAGTCGTATTAGATCTGGGATCAGAGGTGAACGTTCTAACTAAGAAGACATGGGAACAGATGGATAGCCCTTAGTTAGTCAGATCCCCTATCCACCTGAGATTAGCCAATCAGCAGCGAGTATCACCATTGGGTCGACTGCCACAGGTGCCAGTTGACATTGACAGAGTTCGCACTTTTGCGGACTTTGAGGTTATAGAAATCATTGGTGACAGTCGCCCGTATCCAGTATTATTAAGTATCGATTAGGCAATCGGTAGCAAGGCTATCATTGACCTAAAGAGAAGACAAATGACCTTTGAGGATGCGCAGATCCGGGTCATCGCACCATTGGATCCTCACCAGGGTCCTAGATACATTGAACCTATCCGAGCAAAGGAAGAGGCACATAACATAGACAGTCTCTACTAGATGACTGCAAACCAGAACGACTACATCAATCCAACAGCAGAAGGGAACATTAGTTGGCGATGCGACAACTCATGCGCATCGGATTCCGATGTGGGTCTAGAGAACTGGCAGAACAGACTTTACGAAGTATCAGCACGCAGATGTGTGTTTATGAGTAAGTCATTGTGATGGATTGGCACAGAGATCACTAAGATTCCATCATATCATGGTCTGACAGATACCCAGGACTTCTTTGAGCAGCTTGAGCAACAGATTCCTTATGAGCAGAGGATCGCAGCTTTGGACCTCGTAGTACGAGCCACACCTGCAAGATGGTGGTATGCGCATAAAGAAAATATCGCATCATGGGATGATATTAAAAGATTGATGGTGATCAGGTTTTCTGTTGACAGAGAGTATGTCCAACAGAAGTACATAGGAGAAACTGACCCTAGGACACACATCCAGACATGTGAACAGAACTGGTTGGACATTCCCGAGGATGAATGGGTTCATAGATTCATTCACACATTAGACACAGTTCCAAGGAACTGGTACACAGAGACCGAGTTGCGCAAAGGGACGACCACATGGTCACTTATGACAGATAGTTTGCTACTCACCTTCACGTTTGAATCAGAACATCCAAGTGTTGCTCAGGCCCTAGACATAATTAATATCAAGATATTCGAAGACTGTACCATCTCAGAGCAGGCTCAACTTGAGTGGGCCATCCAGTTGCAAGACGCGCTTGAGTGCTATAATTTCGCAGCAAATCCAGACAATGAAGATAAGGATGAGGATGAGAATCCTCGCAACACCAACATTCCGGAGTCAGAAGGAACTCGCGATGTTGGGGGACCACAGTTAGAGATTCCAGCAATCACCGAGCCTATCAAGATTAAAAAGATCAATATTGGCACAGACGCAGAACCTAAGTTTGCCTTTATTGGAGACTATTGGAACGATGAAACAGTCAGACAGATTGCAGACTTGTTACATAACTATCAGGACCTATTTCCCACCAAGTTCACAGAGATGAAGGGAATAGTTGGAGACCTGGGAGTTATGAGGATACCATTGAAGGAGGATGCTAGACCAGTTAAGTAGCACCCATACAGATTGAATCCGCGCTACAAAGAAAAAGTAAAGGATGAAATCGATAAGATGCTAACAGCAGGCATCATTGACCCGGTAGAAGAAAGCGAATGGGTTAGCCCCATGGTCGTACAAGAAAAGAAAACAAAAGGAGACATCAGGATCTATGTTGATCTACGCAATCTCAACGATGCATCGCTTCACGATCCATTTCCGACATCGTTCACTGATGAGGTATTAGACAATGTGGGAGGACAGGAGGTCTACTCCTTCACTGACGGCTTTTTAGGCTACCATCATATCAGAATACATCCAGAAGATCGGTCCAAGATCAACTTTGCAACAGAATGGGGCTCGTTCCAGTATATGGTAATGCCCTTTGGTCTTAAGAATGCACCAGCTATATTTTCTAGAGTAGTAGTTGCTGTATTTAAAGAATACATTCATAAATTCTTAGAAGTATATTTTGATGATTGGACTGTATTTGGACTAATTGACAAGCATATAGGAGACTTAAGACTGATGTTAGAGAAATGTAGGTAGTACCAGATTTCTCTGAACTTGAAGAAATGTATATTTTGTGCACCATTTGGTATTTTGTTGGGTCACATTGTTTGCAGACAAGGCTTGAGGGTAAATCCCGTGAAGATTGCCATCATTGTAAACCTTCCAGCACCCAAATCAGTCAAGCAACTGAGGACAGTACTTGGTCATACTGGGTACTACAGAAAGTTCATCAAGGGCTACGCAAAGATTACAGCACCAATGGAGAAATTGCTCAAGAAAGATGTAAAATTCCTATGGAATGAGGAATGTCAGCAGAGTCTAGACACACTTAAGGAAAAGATGGTTACTGCACCCATCTTAGTATTTCCATATTGGACTAAGCCATTTCATGTACATGTGGATGCGTCTGGCATCACATTAGGGGTTGTTTTAACACAACCGGGAGAAGGGGACATTGACCATCCTATCGCATACTCTAGCAGAAAGCTCTCGACAGCAGAAAAGAACTACACCACAAATGAAAGAGAAGGCCTAGATATGGTGTACGTGCTCTAGAAGTTCAGACACTACCTGTTGGGTGCCTCGTTTAAGATGTTCACTGACCATTCCGCATTAAAGTATTTGGTCAATAAGCCAGTGTTAGGGGGGAGAATCTGTAGATGGTTACTCCTCTTTCAGGAGTATGATTTTGAAATCATTGTGAAACCAGGAAGACTGAACATAGGACCTGATCATCTGTCGAGGATAGACTCAGGAGAATATCCAAGTAACCTAGATGACAATCTGCCAGATGCGCCACTATTTTCCATCCAGATCGCAGACGAGTACTATGCCGATATTATTCAATTCCTCACTATGGGAGTAGCACCTGACGAGTTTACTAAGCAGCAAAAGAAGCAGTTGGTTGTTAAAGCAGTAGACTTCACCCTCATCGCGGAGATAGTTGATACGGTTGAACAAAAAATGAAGGAATTCACTACCACCAGGGAGAAAACTGACGCCACAGAAGACGCCAGTATTAGTCAAGCTTTGCTTGAATCGGCACAAGAGAGTGTCGAAGTGATGCAGAAGGAAGTCACAGGAATTCGTGACAGGTTGCAAAGGGCTGCGCAGGAAGCCAAGGCAAAGCTACAGCAGGAGAAGCCCACTGCAGGTGGCTCGAGGACGAGCCACAAGTAAGTTTTAGGGGACTGTTGGAGCAGGGTCCCGCAGCTATAGAAGAAGCTGCTAGTTTTGGCGGAAAGATAAGTTTTGACGGAAAGAAGTTAAGACAGAGCTACGATGTCGTAGCACATTTCCAGCTGGAGAGCAGAGCCGGAAACCATGACTTTTAAGATAGAAAAGTCAAGAAGGAAACGGTACCTGAGCGGACGAGAAGAGAGAGCTCAACCACTGCATTGAAGGCAGCAGTGGAAGACAGGAGGGCTCAACGACCCTCATAAAGGAGAAGGAGCAACGAGGCTGAAGCATTGAAGATGAAGGACAGAAAAGAGAAGCGGTGCATAGTACCCATGATCAGTGTCGGGAAGCATGGAAGATTGCAGAGAGCTGTGGTGTGACGGAAAGCGGCTACCTCAAGTAAAGATATGGCTGACTGTCACTAGTTAGGGTTTGGGTTACTGTTGGGATAGGCCCATAGTGTTGTAATGGCAAGACCTTCGGGCTGCCTATATAAGAATATATTTTGTATTGTAAAAGGGTTGGCGAGTTGAAGAGCTAGCTAGTCATTTTGTTAGTTAGTAGTGTTTTGCAGATTATTAGACTGTGTAAAAGCCTAGCTCTGGTTCTGTTATCAGCGGTAGCGATCTTACGGTAACCAGTAGCTGGCTTATAGAACATGTATGTAACGATCCACAGGGATCGACAGAGAGGGAAGAGTATATTGTAGGAGAGCAATATAAGAGAGAGAAGAGATCTAAGAGAGAAGATCTTAAGCTGCATATGCGGTGCAGCAGAACTGTGTTTTACCTTCCCCTGAGATATAATAAAAACACAGTTCTATGGACGTAACTTCCATCCTGGAGGTGAACCACATTAAAATCAGTGTTATGCGATTGGTTTATGTGTTATGTTTACTTATGCATTTCTCAATCGGTTTGTGGACTTGTTTACAGTTTAATGAATGAATGTTTTAATCAGTTCACAGCAATATAGAAGAGTAAATAGAGGTTAAAATCTTTGGCACGCTGTTTATGGTTCATTTATGCTTTGCGTATAACAGTCTCTATTGCTGTATCGAATAGCCTTGTATGTTAAGTCTTTCACGTCGACATGAGCAATGCTAAGTGCGCTAAACCGCGGAGGTAGGGTATCACAGAGAGGTGATACCGCACCGGCAGAGGAGTTGCGGTGCGCGATACCGCAGATGAAGGACTTAGCGTTGGGCAGGAACTATGTGTCACACCGTACGCAACGATGCGATAAGTTTGGAGATATCGCAGGTCTGAGAAAGTGCACGCCGCGGGAGAGAATCGCGCGACGGTATAAAGGAATATCCTGCGGCTAGAAGAGTTGCGAGAAGAGGAATTCACGCGACGCGGGCAGGAGATCGCGCGACGCACAGAGGAGAGACCGCAGCTGGGAGAGCTGCGAGACACCAGTGGGATTGCCACAGAACCCGGTCCAAGACACTTGAGTCCTTGGCCAACCCATTAGAGTCACTTCGGGTGAGACTTCAGGACGCTTTGTGGTCTGTCGCCGAAAGGGCCAGTGATCTAGGGGTGTTGTTGGTTGGTAATAGTAAACCCAGGTCTACCCATAGCAACCAACACACACCACAACAAAATGGTGTTGCTGAGAGGAAGAACAGATCACTGAAGGAGATGGCAACATGCATGATGGAGGGAAAAAATTTTCCACCAAAGTACTGGGCCGAAGCTATCAACTGTGTAGCCTATATTCAGAATAGGGTGCCTCATAAACAGCTTGATGGTATGACTCCCTTCGAAGCATGGAGTAGGCACAAGCCAGATGTGACCCATTTCAGGATTTTTGGCTCAAAGGCTTGGGCTAGAATTCCAACAGAGAAGAGGAAGGCTTTGCAACCCCAAATCCAAGAGTGTATTTTTGTTGGATACTCTGAATATTCAAAAGGGTACAAAATGATAAATTTGAGCACAAACAAAGCCTTCATCGAAAGGTGTGTTCAGTTTGAAGAAGAACCCCTTGCAGCAGTGGAAGTTGGAGAAGCCTCTTCGCCACCTGAACCTCAGGAAGTAAGTAAAGAGTTTGTTGAACATGCTGATTCTGATTTGTCTAATGGAGATGAGTTTATTGTAGACCCTAACAGCCCTACAAGGCCAAAATGGGCAGCCAAGACACTACATGCAGCAGGAGAGCTAGCTGGAGATCCCAATGACCCAAGGAGGACTAGATCTCAATTTGAGAGTGGTCTGTGCATGAAGGATCCTATGTTTGCTGAAAAATTCTATTTGATGGTGGAGTCTGATCCTCAAACATATGAAGAAGTAGTAGGAGATCCAATATGGCAAACAACCATGAAGGAGGAGTTCAGCTCACTCCAGAAGAGCACCACATGGGAGCTAGTGGATCTTCCCCCAGGGAGAAAGTTAGTCCAGTGTAAGTGGGTCTATAAGACCAAATTTGCTGCTGATGGTTCACCACTGAAGTACAAGGCCATATTGGTAGCCAAGGGCTACTCACAAGTTCATGGCATAGATTACAATGAGACCTTTTCCCCAGTAGCAAAGATGGATTCCATCAGGCTAGCCTTAGCCATTGCAGCCTCAAGGCAATGGGAGGTACATCACATGGATGTAAAATGTTCCTTCCTGAATGGAGATTTCACTAAAGAGATATATATGCAGAAGCCTCAAGGTTTTTCTACTAACCCTTCTCTTGTGTGCAAGTTGAGAAAGTCATTGTATGGGCTAAAGCAAGCCCCCAGGGCTTGGTATGCCAAGATCGATAGCTTCTTGCTATCACTGAATTTTGTTCGGTGCAAATAAGATCCAAATGTCCATTTGAAGTTAGTTAATGGTTTATTAATGATCATTGTGTTATATTTTGATGACCTCCTCATTACAGGAAGCTCAAAGGATGAGATTGCTTCCTTAAAGGGTGCTATGAACCAAGCCTTCTCCATGACAGATTTGGGGCTCTTAAGTCAATTTTTGGGGCTTGAGATTGCTCAAACCAAAGATGGAATCAAGGTGCACCAGTCCAAATATGCCTTGGACTTGCTGAACAAATTCAGAATGAAGGATTGCAAAGCAAGCAAAACTCCTTTCCTTTCAGGAGTGAAGCTGTAAGAAGCTGATTCTTCACCTATGGTAAACAATACACTATATAGGCAATTGATTGGATGTTTGTTGTATCTAACACATAATAGACCTGATATTTCTTATGCAGTAAGTGTAGCTTCTAGATACATGGATCAGCCTCATGAGATCCATTGGAAAGCAACCAAAAGGATCCTTAACTTTTTTCAGGGAACAAGGACACATGGGATCTTCTATAAAGCAAAATCTGATCTTGATTTGATTGGATTTACTGAAAGTGATTGGGCAGGTGATAGCACAGACAGAAAGTCCACATCAGGATATGTGTTCATGCTTGCAGAAGGGCCAATCAGCTGGTCAAGCAAGAAACAGAGTGCCATTGCACTCTCATCTACAGAAGTAGAGTACAGAGGAGTTGTTAATGCAACAACTCAATGTTTATGGTTGCAGGGATTACTTGGAGAGTGTGGATTCGAATCAGAGTAATCAACTACCATATACTATGATAACCAGAGTACCATTTGAATCTGCAAATATCTAGTTCAGAAGCAGAGAACCAAACACATTGAGATCCATATGCACTACATCAGAGAGCTTGTGCATGATGGCACCATTCACCTACTCTTCTGTTCATCTTTAGAACAAGTAGCTGATATCTTCACCAAAGCATTTTGTGAGAAGACCTTCAGCAATCTCAAATCACTGCTGGGGATTGCTGATCATGCTATGAAGCATGAGTGAAGACAATATTTCCAAATTTTGTTTTATAGTCCATGTTTAAGGGAGGATTTTCCCAAGTTGGTTTTGCCTCTTTCCTTGTTTAAATGGACATGTAGTATGTAAAGCGTGACTAAGACTTGTTGCTAGGCCCTATAATTTTCTGATATATTACTCATAAGTCAGGCTTAAGGGGGGGTGTTAGAATAATCAACCCATAGTTTACTACCTTAGACATTAATTTAATTATTTTTGTCTTATTTTCCTAGTTCATGTGTCCCACCTTATGCACGTTATCAATTACCTATCCATAGTGGTCCAACTTGCCTAATTTGACCCATGTAGCACTTGGTAAACCTCAAGGAATCAATTCTGCTTTATTCCTGGTCTCCTAAATTCCCTTCTGCTTTTTCTGCTTTATTACCCGCTTTTTCAGTGTTTTAAGGCAATAGGGAAAGTTTGACTAGGTGAGGTGAACTAGTTTTTTGTCCTCTTCATCCTCCACTCTTTTCTCCTTGGAAAAGCATGTATGATTTGTCATTCCACCACTCTTTAGCTTGCCTAAGCCATTTTTCTAATTCGTGAGCTCCATGACAGATTTGAGATCAGCTTTTTACACCTATGGGGGATTTGCTTAATTTTAGTAAGCTTGCTTTATGCTAGATTCAAATTTCTCCTCATGCATTCGAATCCATGATGTATTTTATTTATATAGCAACCTATTATTTTACAGGGTTGGCTATTCTACACTGAGTTAATACAGTTTAGTGTTCAGCTCCAATTTTAGTCTCTTTTGTGAGTGATTTTGCATGATCAATTGTTAATTGTTGTGAGTAAAATTAATCTATCACTGGGTTCAATTTCCACACTTAAATTAGGTGTTAATGCTAATTTATAATCTACTTGTCCAATCCTAGACATAATTTCAAATGGGCCACAATAACGAGGTGCCAATTTTGTACAACTCCCCAATCTTAGAGAGCTCTTTTTGGGCCTTACCTTGATGAACACATGTTCACCTACATGAAACTCCTTTGGAGTTCTTTTTAAGTCTACTTGACTTTTTTTCCGATCCCGTGCCACTTTCAGATTTACCTGCACTTGTTTTACAATTTCTTCCATTTCTTTTAACAGTTCTGGATCTAATACCAATCTATCTACTGGATTACTCCAAGAGATAGGAGTATTACATTTCCGTCCATATAAAATTTCAAAAGGACTAAATCTAGCTGATGTCTGATAATTATTATTATAAGCAAATTCTACCATATGTAAATAGTCCTCCCATTTACCAGGCTGGTCTTTCACATACATTCTTAATAGATCTTCTAATACTTGGTTTACCCTTTCAGTTTGTCCATCTGTTTGAGGATGAAAAGAAGTACTTAAATTTAATGTGGTGTTTAACCCTTTAAACAAAGACTTCCAAAAGTTTCTTGTAAACTTAGGATCTCTATCTGAGATTATGACTTTTGGTACTCCATGTAATCGAAAAATCTGTTTTAGAAAAATATCAGCTATGTTTGAAGCTTTATAAGTAGTTTTAACAGGCATAAAGTGAGCTTCTTTGCTTAACTTATCAACTACTACCATGATAGAATCATTTTGATTTTGATTTTTAGGCAACCCAGTAATAAAATCTAGACTAATTATCTCCCATTTCCAGATAGGAATGGGTAATGGCTGAAGCAAACCAGCTGGATGTTGATGTTCAGTTTTTACTTGTTGACATTCAAAACACCTAGCAATATATTCTGCTACTTCAGTTTTCATATTTGGCCAGAAATACTCTTTTCTTAACATAGTTATAGTCTTTTGATAACCTGGATGACCTGAATATGGTGTTTTATAAATTTCATCCAGAATTAACAGCTTAACTTTAGATACGTTAGGTACATACATTCTATCTTTATACAGTAAAAATTCTTTTTCATTTAAACTGTAACCTTTAATTAAGTTTTCTGTTGGATTTTCTTTATCTTTAGCTTGCAAATTCTGGTAAATTTCATCTTGTTCTATCCCTTCTTTAAGCTGTTCATCCCTTCTTTAAGCTATTCATCCAAGTCTGAAACATAGGTGCTGATAGCTGTTGCAAAATTCAGCCTTGCATTCTTACTTAATGCACCAACAACTTTATTTTCTTTACCTTTTATATGGTGAATTTCAAAATTATACTCGCTTAAGAAAGCTAACCACCTAGCTTGTATGGCATTTAAATTTGGCTGATCTAAAAGATACTTCAACCCTTTGTTGTCAGTCATTAAAATGAATTTTCTGCCAATTAGGTGATGTCGCCCCATGTTTAAGGCGTGTATTACAGCTGCTAATTTCAGATCATATGTTGCATAATTCTTTTCATGAACTTTTAACTTTCTAGACTCATAGGCAATAACATGCCCTTCTTGAGTCAGAACACCACCTAAGCCATCATTACAGGCGTCAGTGCACACTACAAATTCTTTATTAGGATCTTTTATTCTTAAAATAGGTGCACTGGTTAATAAAGTTTTTAACTTTTTAAAGCTTTCTTCACATTTTTTATTCCAGTCAAACTTCTTTCTCTTCTTCTGCAAGGAAGTTATTGGATTTGCTATCCTCGAAAAACTTTCAATGAACCTCCTGTAGTAACCAATAATGCCCATAAAATATCGAACATCCATCACATCCTTAGGAACTGGCCAATCTTTGATTGCCCTTATCTTTTCAGGATCTATGGAAATTCCTTCCTTGGTCACTACGTGACCTACATACTAAATCTTATACTTGAAGAAATCACATTTACTAAACTTTGCGAAGAGTTGATGTTCTTGCAACGCTTGCAAAACAATTTTTAGATGTTCTTTAAGTTCTTCTTCAGTTTTTGAATAGATTAGGATTTTGTCGATAAACACGACCACAAACTTATCTAAATACTTATGCATCACATTATTCATTAAACACATGAAAACAGTTGGTGCATTAGTAAGACCGAATGGCATTACGACAAATTCGTAATGACCATATCTAGTTCTGAAAGTTGTCTTAAAGATGTCTTCATCTTTAATCCTTACTTGATGATATCCAGACTTTAAATCTATTTTTGAAAACACCATGGCTCCATGTAGTTGATCAAACAGATCATCTATGCGGGGTAACGGATATCGATTTTTGATGGTCATCTTATTTAACTGATGGTAATCTATGCAAAGTCGCATAGTTCCATCCTTCTTCTTGATGAAGATGACAGGTGCCCCCCAGGGAGACACACTTGGTTGAATATACTTTTTATCAATTAATTCTTTTAATTTAGATTTTAATTCATTAAGTTCGAATATGTTCATTTGATAAGGGGCCTTTGAGCTAGGTACTGCACCTAGTACCAGCTCAATGGTGAAATCCAATTCCCTTTTCAGAGGTAATCCCAGAATTTCTTCTGGGAATACATCAACATATTCTTTTAAGACTGGTATGTCTTCCACTTTTAACTTATCTATTTTAATTATACTTTCCTCATCAGTAATTATTATTGCATAAGATTTACATCCCTTTCTAACATCTCTCTTAAGCTGTAGGGTAGAAATATGCCTTATGTTGGTTTTTTTAGGTATTCCTTTAACACTTACTGGTTTTTCATCACTGTTTAAGCATGCGAAATTTTTATCATAACAGTTTAGAATTACTCTATGTTGTTCTAACCAGTCCATACCAATCAGCAAATCATAAGAACCAAGAGGAAAAACATTAAGTTTAACAACATTTTCAAATTTATCCATAACTATTGCACATTCTTTAACAAAACAAGTTACTTTTCTTTTAGCACCAGTGGCCAACTGAACTAACCATGAATTCTCAATTTTTTCAATAGATAACTTACATTTTTCTACTATTTTGGGTGCAATATAACTGAGACTAGCTCCTGGATCAATCAAGATAGTTACAGGGGTCTGATTTATCATACCTTCTACTTCCACCATGGAAGTCTGATATTTAGCTTGTCGATTATCCAAAGCTACATTGATTCTAGGCATGCTCCTTGCTAGCTCCCCAACAGTCATCTCCTCCTGTATGGTATGAATATTGCTAACAATCTTCTTCCAGTTTGGACAGACTGAAGCATAGTGTGGGCCATTACACTCCTAGCACTTGATAGGATCTTTGCACTCAAATTTATTCGTAAAATTTCCACGATTATTTGCAAATTCCTTACCTTTGTGGAAATTGAACCTAGTGATAGATTAATTTTACTCACAACAATTAACAATTGATCATGCAAAATCACTCACAAAAGAGACTAAAATTGGAGATCAACACTAAACTATATTAACTCAGTGTACAATATCCAACCCTGTAAAATAATAGGTTGCTGTATAAATAAAATACATCAGGGATTCGAATGCATGAGGAGCAATTCGAATCTAGCATAAAGCAGGCTTACTAAAATTAAGCAAATCCCCCATAGGTGTAAAAAGTTGATCCCAAATTTGTCATGGAGCTCACGAATTAGAAAAATGGCTTAGGCAAGCTAGAGTGGTGGAATGAAAACTCATACATGCTTTTCCAAGGAGAAAAGAGTGGAGGATGAAGAGGACAAAAAACTAGTTCACCTCACCTAGTCAAACTTTCCCTATTGCCTTAAAACACTGAAAAAGCAGGCAATAAAGCAGAATTGATTCCTTGAGGTTTCCCAAGTGCTACATGGGTCAAATTAGGCAAGTTGGACCACTATGGATAGGTAATTAACAACTTGCATAAGGTGGGACACATGAACTAGGCAAATAAGACAAAAAAATTAAATTAATGTCTAAGGTAGTAAACTATGGGTTGATTATTATAACAACCTTTAGGATTGTTCTGGTTGTTGGTTGTATTATTCCTATTTCCTTGGAAGTTCTTGTTATTAGGATAGTTTTTGGCCTTATTATTCTTAGAATTTCTATTAGGCACAAAATCCTTCTTCTTTTGTTCAAATTGATTATTATTTTTCTTGGCCTTCCAGTTGGCCAAGCTTTCTTTCTTCTGATTCTGCTCAAAACATAAGTTATATTTTCTCATAGCTTCCTCCAAGTTCTTTGGGTTATCATATTCAATTATATCTTTAATATGATAAGGTAGACAACTAAGGAATCGCTATACCTTTGGTTTCTCATCTATAAGGTATGGTACATAATCTGCGAGATGTAGAACAGTTGATGGTGGGGTATGGTTAAGACGCCCCCTAAGCTGGAAGGTCATCGGTTCTAATCCCGTCGGATACCTAAAATCCAACCATGTTAAGGGTTGGTGCGGTCCAGGCCGGGTGCGATCCCTAGGTGATTTTGACGGCTTAGATGCCTCTGGTTCGTGGCCACTCAGCCAATGGCAACCCTGCTAGTCAAGTGGGTTCCACCACTTTGCCAAAAAAAGAAGAAGGTATGGTACATACCTAAGTAGAATTAAGAACTTGCTGTTCAGATCCTTCATTGTCATTGATCCTAACTTCAACTCATAAAACTCTTTGGCTCTCTCCTCATAATACTGCTCAGACAGGAATTTATTTTTGAAATACCTTTTAAAGGTACTCCAGTTTACATTTTTCTCTTTTATTCCCTTAACTCTTTTCAAGTCCTGCCACCAAATGGCAGCCTTTCCTGAGAGGTTATATATAGCCATTCTAGCCTTTAACTGGTTATAATAGTTATATATTTGGAAGTACTTCTTCACCCCAGATAACCAGGATTCAGCTTCCTCCCCCTTCTCAGTCTCTCCATTAAAGGTTGGTGGTTTTATCTTTTTGAATTCTCCAGAAACCTCCTCATAAGTTTTGTATTTCCTCTTTTTAGTGTACTGATTATCATCACTACTGTCACTGGTAGTATGATAGTTTCATTGTTCACCAAACACTTCAGAAGATGAACTACTTTCAGTTTTAGTATGTTTCATATTTTTAGATTTATGTTGATGACTGGTATCTTCTGATTCGGTTCTTCTACCCCTATCCTCACTTTGAAACTAATCAGTTAAGATCTGATTAAGCTCTTCTTGAGCCCTCAGAATCCTTTCATTTTCTTGCTTTACAGACTCCATTTAAGTTTTTAGGTCCTTTACAGTTTGTAACAATTCCGAGGAATTGGTAGTTGAATCCTCTAGTATAGGATCTCTTGGTAGATTTCCTGTTTCAGTAACTAGAGACTCCTCCTCTGCATACTCTTCCAGCCTTTCCTTACCTTCCTGTTAAACTTCAGAAAACAATTCTCTGTTGAATAACATTTAAAAGAACAAAAATACGTTAGCATAATAATTCAGTTACTATTTCCTAAAAGCTAGTTGGGCTCCATCAAGGCCTAGTGTTTGAACCTTGTGCTCTGATACCACATGTCAAAACCCCAAATTTTCACAAAAATTTAAAATTTTGAAATAACATAAAATGCTGAGACTGCAGTTTATTAATATTGACGGTTAGCAAAAGGAGAAACAGTTAATAGATTAATTTGCATAAACTCAATTATGTTAACTCAACAGTTTTCTTATTAACACAATCTTAAGTTTAACTTGCGCATTAATTCTACATTTGGTTTACTGATGAGTTCTATTTATGACAGTAGGTGGAATCTGTCTTGGAATTCCGAGCTTACTTAGCATTTATGCTAACGCAGATGGATTATTTGTTCTTACAGGTTTATAGGTATAAATGACCGAGTATCGTCTTTAAATTCATAAAGCATCCTGCAATATTTCTATTTGCAATTAATAAGCTTAGATTATAAGCTGTTGTAATCCAACCTACTTCCGTAAGGTAACACAGTTTGTTTTCTTCTATTGATATTGTAAACGAAGTTTAGATGATTGTATTTCTTCCTGTAGAGTATGTAGTGACAGTACTACTTCCTTTGGTTCTGAGCAGTTTATTTTATCTACTTGATATTCTTTATTTTCAAAATGCATACCCTAGCAATTCTATATTACATTTCTTGCATTAAATTCTATCTAAGAACAACTTCCAGGGTTGGTGTTTTTCTTATCAAGCCAATCTTTTCATCTTATGTTAACCTTAGTAATTTGGTAAGAATGTAAAACTATACTCCAAGTAATGAGAAACTACCACAACTTCTAAGATAAGATCTCATGGATCTGCATTAAGTAAAAGAGTTCATAGGAAAATGTTCTTACATTTCACTTTGCCATTACATAGTTTGCTATCAAAACTTTGCTAGTTTCTAAGATTTTAAAAATGTGCATAAACTATTTGTTTATCGACATAAATGGTTTTATTAGTGTTAAATTTGCCTAATACTTATGATCCTACCCAAACGACACTATGCAAATTACTCAAGTTGAATGCTGTGTAATAATTTACACCACCATGAAAGGAACTGGAACTAATGGATAGTTATTCTTACATTATTCACTAAACTGTTAGACAATGATTTTATAGTTATCTTAAAATACTATTGACAACAACTTAGTTATTACACAACCTATATCCCAATGATGATATCATTATATAAACTTTGATGAGTTGTAACCAATTCAAAAGGGGTTAATACCTATATAGGGATTATGCTTATTACTACGATAAATGTTTATAGAATATTTTAACATCTCCATAAGTCAATTATTAGTGCAAACTTACAATATAGAAACATGATTCTCACGAGATTACTAATATAATCTCGTATCATTGCTTACCAATAAAATATGTAAGATTTCTTTTGGGTCACGAGGATATAAGGTTATGATTTGTGTTAAGTCAATCGTTATCATAATGTTGTAAACCCATGCCAATAACGAGCTATGCACCAAGCGTTTAAATGATTAATGTATGATTTGAAACCTATGCAAACTATAATGTTGTTTTGAAGGAATCATTGGGTGATTAAATTGATTATTATGGATCGCAGGTGACTATGGAAGGTCAACCCACTGCATCATTATATTGATGCGGCCACATGGAAATTCTTTGGCCATGCACTGGTTGAATAAATAGTTTTTACCCCTAACCCTTGGCTCATTCGATCTCTGACATTTGCATTGGCCTCTTTGGGCTGCTCTGCAAGCTCCCATGGTGGTCGTGAGTTGCAAATAGCTACAGAGGCTCCAATGCTAACGTTTGTCATGGATTACTCCCTTGAGCTAGATTCTGTTTCTCACCTCCTCTGTGATTTCTTTACTTTGATTAGAGTTTACTGCCTTCCTTGTATATGGATTTGCAGCCACTTAAAAACTCCTTTTTGCTTCTCCTTCTGTCGTGGTCTATCATTGGTGGAAACTTGAGCTTATTGTATGTGATGGTGTATCTCCTTCATCTTAGGGTTCTAGAGTTTAGTTTACCTATTTGCATGTTAGTGACAGTCCGACTCCATGCTTGCAGACCCCTTGCAGCCATTTCTCAGGATTACCCACACCTCTGTTGATAGTTGTGAAAAACACCAGAGTCTCGTCGTCTCCATCCTCGGCGAGAATGAGGGTTTGGCTCTTTTTAGAATTGGTTGTGGTGTTACTATTCGTCCGGGGCTCCATCGCTTTCACTTCCAATTAAGGTGAGTAAAAAAATAATTAAGAGATATTGTTGTTTATTGTTATTTTCTGCATCAGGGTTTCTGATTTTTAAATAACTTTGGTTCTTTATAATGCAGGTTGGCTTGTCTCCTGCAAGGTTGACCATCGTGCTATATAAAAGGATCCATGAATTCGTTCACAGTAAGATCTGGTTTAAAATATGGATCCCCCTGCTTGTACAGACTCTTGCAGTTGGAAAAATGTCTCGGCCATGTTGCACCCAGTATTGGGTTGTTGTCCTTCATTTTTATAGTTTTTGTTTTGGTTAAAACCCTTGCTTGTCGCAAGGTGACTTCAACTTTAAGCTGTAACTTGTGAAGCTCTCCTCTTGTGTTAGGGTTGAACTTACAGTTTTGTAATATTATTTTTATACTTGTTCATACTCCAAAGCACGATGTGGATACTCAGCTCTTAGCTGAGTTTTTGTACTTTATTAGTGTTTTGATCTACATTCGGCCTTCTCGCTTGTTATTATAATGTAAATATATTAAGATATTCTGTCTGTAAGTTAAATTCATTTTCTTTTATGTATTTGTATTATATCTCTGTGTAAATGAATTTAAATTGTTCTTTTAATGGTTATATAAAAAGAAATAAGTTTACTACTTATCTTGGGTTACTATTGTAATGGTTTTGTATATTTTAAAGAAAACTGAGTAATTTCAGCTCAGAATTTTGGGCTAGGGTTTTAACCCCATTTAAATTGTAAAAAGATATTTTATGTATTGTTAATAAATAGATTAGATTACTGTTAATAGAATTTTAAACCATTTCAGTACTCAAGGATTTCCAGGTTAGGGTTTAATGAATTAAACTCTGGTTCTTACTTTAAGATTCCTTCATTTTGTTTAAAGAATTGTTAATTTAAAAACGATATTATTTATGTAATACTATTATCTGTATATAATATAAATACTTAAGCTTGTATTTGTGCATACACTTATTTAATAAATACTATGACTAATCTGTATTAGTTTAGTTCATTCAGTAGTATTATTTCTATTAGCTTACTAAGAAATGAAATAAGGGTTACGACCCTGTCATTATTTCTTTACATGGATAATCTGTTTACAGAACCATTTCTTGTTATAATACTTATTAATTTAAACATAAATTACTATCGTATCTTAGTTATTTTAATTATATAAATAAATTACTGTTGGAGCTATATAGTTCTCTGTTAAGATACTCTTTATCATTAGATTAATTTGTCTTTAGAAATATATATATTACTAAAATCTATCTAGGGTTTGAATAATTGCAGGTTAAGTTGATTATTATTATGAGTAAAAGAAATAAACTAAAAGAACCATACTTAATTCTTTTCTTAGCATAAAAAGATAGGCATTATATCTGAGTTGTTTCTATCTTTTTTGTTTCAGGATAGTAGTGAAGTTTACAGAAGAATGTACTGTACAAAATAAAGAACTTACCTACTTAAACAACTCATGAATATAATACATTGCTATTAGTAAAAATAATATGACTATTTCTTTTTCTATCATTCTTAATACATAGTCTGGTTTTAACAATAAACCTAACTAGGCAGATTAATATTCTTTTTTGAAAGCAACTATCTACAGAAAGAAAAGATTCCAACATTCTGAAATACATAATAACTTTATTCAAATCAGATTTCTATCATATCTTTCATCTATTTAAATTATACTGCCTATGCTAGAGTACGGCCTGGTCCATTCCAGACGGGGAAAAACACAGGTTAGGATTATTTCATCCAATACAGATTCAATATTCAAATAACTAAAAGATTACAAGCTCTAACAGTTCACTACAAAACATGTAAATCATTCATTATTCATTCATTCTCTAATATAAACTTTTAACATAGTAAATAAAATACTGTAGAACCTATTTTAAGCTGGACAACAACAACGTTGGGAGGCCGTTCCTCCCTACCAACTCCTAGAGAGCGCTTAAACAGTGACTTCTCAGGACCCTCGAGCCTGTTCCTGGTCTCCTTGGCTAATAACTAGTGGAGCATGCAACAAGATACTAGTCCAATGACTCAGTACTAACTCTGCACTCAGCAGTAAGATCCTTCTATTGAAAAGTTGTACTAGATCACTTTCTACAGTTTACCCCTCAAACACATTCTAGAAATTCTCGTCCAATGAAATCCTCTGAAGTACATTCACCTGAATGGTTCTCTTCTTGGAAAATAAGCAGCCTCAGCTCTCTTCAATGGGTATTTTTATTAAGATTGCCTAGGTCTTTTTTTGGGTTAATTGTCATTAATTGAGCCACCTGCTCTGATCCCACTTTCTTGGGGAATCATGACCCTAAATGTAGGGAGGTTTCCACCTGCAACATTGGAAGTGTTTGAGGATGCTGCCACTTGTCTATTTTCTCTCCACCCAGTCTCCTCCACCAACTTGACCAGTAAACACTCTTTTAACAACTCTCCCAAGCTATTGTCTCCACTTTTATTTATTTATAATTAAAATATTCAGAATTACATTCACACCCTTGACTCTGTTGAGTCATCATTTAGAACTTAGCATAAAATTTAACATATTGTCTTGAAATAAAATCAAATATGATAATATATTTTTTACAAAATTGGGGCATGTGACATGTCATGTCCTTGTCTTGCTGGAAGGCTGTTGGATCTCCGGAGCTAGTTCCATCGAACACCCTACTTACTGCTTTCGACGGAAGGCTATCTAATCCACATGGTATCCTACCAGCTTTTGAGATTAAGTTGGCAGGGAAGGTAGTGTCTATTGAAGTAGAGGTGATTGATGTGTTGTTGGATTATAACTTGCTTCTCGGGAGAAGTTGGACTTATCCTATGTGTGCAATTGCCTCGGTCGTTCTTCGAGTGGTAGTGTTTCCACACGAAGGGAAGTTGGTTACTGTTGACCAATTCAATTTTACTCGAAAGGGTCGTATGGAAACTAATGAGTCCACCATGCCATTGGTTGATGAGGTCAAACTTGCTTCAGAGAGCTTAGGGGCTAGAATGTATTCATCGTTAATGGGCACATTTGATATCCTAGCCCCAATAAATTACTTAGGTTCTACTAGTGTAGGGAAATCTATCGCAACAGTTGTCAATAGAACGGATCCTTGGGTCCTTCCTTCCCCTTACGAACCTGAAGTGCCCCTATTGGCAGTGGAAGTATCCTATCAAGCTATTGTTAACACCACTATTGATCCCATTTCGTTTCCTCCTACAGTCTTAGAGGAGCCAAAAGAATCCTATCTGCCTGCTTGGGCAAAAAAATCTTTGTATACTGACGATTGCTTAGACATGGTTTTTCCTTCAGATGAAGCCATTTTGGAAGCTATGAGTGGGAGAGATAAGATCTGTGAAGATATTCATCATAGATCCTACTTCCTTCCAGAGTTAAGCATGATTAAAAATCAAGAGTTCCATGTGACACTGGTAGGTGATGCTAATATACCGATCAATCCCTTACCAAGGGATGGAATCTTTGCCGAGGGGAATATGGAAAAGATTTCCTTTACTATCCCTATCAACATATTTGTGAATCCCAATGTTGTGGAAAATGTATATATTGCTGCAAACTACTCTCTGGAGGAGATTGCTATTTATACGGCCTTATTTAAGGAGTTCCCTGACGTGTTTTGGTGGTCATATGAGGAGATTCCAGGCATAGATTAGTTGAACATGAAATCCGAAACTATCATGATGCCAAACCATTTTGACAAAAAATTAGACCTATCAATCTGCGTAAAGAGGCAACCGTTAAGGATGAAGTGGAAAAGTTGTTTAAACCTGGTTTTATTTACCTGAACGCTTTTATGGAGGGGGTATCCAATCTTGTTCCTATCGATAAAAAGCAAGGGATGATACCTATATGTACTTACTTTCATGATTTAAACAAATCTTGTCCTAAGGATAACTTCCCCACACCATTCATAGATCAAATCATTGATTCTTGTGAGGGGAGTGAGGTTTTTTCATTTATGGATGGTTTCTTCGGGTATAATCAGATTCAAATCAAGCTGGAAGACCAACATAAAACAACTTTCATCTATCCTTGGGGTACATTTGTGTACAAGAAAATGCCTTTTGGATTGAAAAATTCAGGGGCCACCTTTCAGTGGGCAATGAATTTTTCCTTTAATGACATTAAGACTATTTTCGAACCCTACCTACATGATCTGCCGACGCATTCTCATAAGAGGATCGATCATCCAGATCACTTGCATTTAATTTTTGAACGATGCAGGAATTAAAAAATACGCTTGAATCCCCACAAGTGTGTTTTCTTTGTCGATTCAGGTAGACTGCTTGGGTTCATAGTTTATAACAAGGGAATTCAGGTGGATCCTTTGAAAGTCAAGGCCATTGTAAATCTTCCTCCTTCTTGTTCCATCAGGAAACATCAGAGCCTACAAGGAAAGTATAGCTTTCTTTGACGTTTTATCGTGAACTATGCCAATATCGACAAAGTTTTCATGGGCCTATTGAAACATGACACCCCATTTGTATGGGATGAAACCGCACAACTTGCATTCAAGGCATTAACGAAAGCTTTGTTGTCAATGCCTTTATTGCATCCGCCAAATTACTCTCATGATTTTATATTGTATATGGCCATAACCGAGTCGACCATTGGGGTAGTGCTAGTCCAAGAAGATGATAAGCTCCAAGAGCATGTCACCTATTATCTTAGTCATGCTTTAGTTGGCCCTGAACTTAGGTACTCCCATGTTGAAAAGTTGGATTTAGCAGTTGTGTATGTTGTTCAAATGTTATGTCACTACATATTACTGAGGACTATGACAGTAGTGGCGAATGCCAATCATTTCCAATATGTTTTGTCCCGATGCATATTTGGAGGAAAATTTAACAAATGGATAGTCATTCTCCAGGAGTTTGACTTGGATTTTCAATCCACCAAATCGAAAAAAATCCTTAGTTTTTGCAGAGCTTATTACAGAATTTTCATTTGCAGAAGACACATTCCCAGATGAGCACATTTTCTTGATTTCCACCTCCAACCCTTGGTATGGAGATATAATTGTCTATCTCCAAACTCTGAAGTGTCTTGCAACCTTTTCGCGGGAAGAACGACGCAAATTATGCTTACAAGTGAAAAAATACCTCATCATCGGGGATAATTTATACTATAGAGGGGTAGACTCTGTTTTTCATCGGTGCCTCACCCACAAAGAGGCATAGAGTGTCCTAAATGATTCCCATAATGGAGCGTGTGGGGGTCATTTATCTGGGTTAGAAATGGCCGAGAAGATTTTGCATGCCGATTATTTTTGGCCCACGATCTTTGAAGATTTTGTGGAAGCCATGAATCATTGTCATCCTTGTCAGCTTTACACCAAAAATATGCGGTTGCATCCTGCTCCACTATTTCTCGTCATTGCAGTGGGCCCATTCACCAAGTGCTAGATAGATTGCGTGATGTGCAACCTAGTTTCAGCTAGGGGGCACAAATACATCTTTTTCACTGTGGATTAATTTACAAAGTGGATAGAGGCAATGCCCACCTTCAAAGCTACAGGGAAAATGCAGCTTTTTTCATTTTCAACCAGATTATCGCACATTTTGGTATTCCTAAAGATATTGTCACTGACCATGGTAGTCATTTCCAAAATAGTATGATGACCAAATTGGCTACTATGCTAGGGTTTAAAAAATAACATTCGTCTTCTTTCTACCCGCAAGAGAATGGTCAAGTCGAGGCTGTCAATAAGACCTTGAAGACTATTATCAAGCATACTATCAATGCAACCCGATAAAATTGGAACATCATGTTGTATCCTCCACTTTGGTATTATTGAATCAATGTGAAAACTGCCACAGGGTTCTCACCTTTCCAACTCGTTCACAGGGTGGAAGTAGTAACCTCAGCTGAATGTGAAATCCCATCTTTAAACATTCCCATTCATGTGTTACCTAACATGACTGAACTGGAAGAATGTTTGCTACATTTAGAACATCTAGATGAACAGTGTAGAGATGTGCTGACTACAAATGAGGCTCATAAAAATAGGGTAAAAAATCAATATGATAAATCGGTCAAACCTAGGATTTTTTCTGAAGGGGAACTTGTCTTGCTTTGGGGCCAGGACAAAGAACCCATGGGGGAAGGGAAATTCACTGTCTATGTGGTTAGGACCCTATATCGTGTCAAAATTTCTAAATAAAGGAGCATATGAATTAAATGATTTTCAAGGGAATAAGTTGCATGAGCTTAGAAATGGGCTCTACCTGAAGAAGTACTATGCTATGGATTAGCACTTTTTCTTATATTTTTCTTATATGTAAATTTATGTACAATAGATAGTCGGTTTTTGTTCTTATATCATCTATTGGTTGTTATAGATGTCTTCCGAGTGGTTTAGTATGTTTTGCAGATGGTGCTAGTTGTCACACTTGCAACCTGGCTTCAACCACATGGGTTATTTACTCACCCTCAGGACAACTAGTTTCCTCTAGAGGCACTTTCCTATGTCATGCTACCAATAATGTGGCCGAATACAATGTCGTCATTGAGATTTTATGGGATTCCTTGTCATGTGGCATCACCCAGTTGGAATTTAGACTTGACTCTCAACTGGTGGTTTCCCAGCTCAATTGAGCTTATCAGGTGTGAAACCCTATTTTATTACGTCAGTTTTTTCAAGTTAGATTGTTGGAAANTATGAATATGAATATCTTTCCATATTGATAGGTCAAGTTTTTGATCCTCAGATCCAGTCATAACTGTATAAATATACAAAAATATACAAAAAATGGATCTCAATCCATAAAATGCACCTAGACCTAATCGTGACCACCCTGGTCATCCTTATCTCCCTGGTCACCCTGATTGCGGGCCTCTTCAGCTTCTTCAGCTACAACAACCTCATCGACCTCTATGTAGATGAGTATAGCCCTAGATAACCTTCTCATAAGGCGTATCCAGATGGGTGGAATCCCGACAACAAGTTCCTGCATGATGGCAGGGATCTTCTCAATATGAATGGTTGGGACCCTATGGGTAAGCCTAGCCAGATTCCCCTCAAGTACCCTCATCAAACCCTGATATTCTCCTGCCACCGATTGTACATACATCCTAGGATTTCCTTTAGGGTGGATAGGTCCAATATCTGCATTTTCAAACATTAAATGGATTAAAAAATCTTATACATATGTATATATCTTTATGATAAAAATTCAAAAAAATTAAAAAAATTAAAAAACTAAAATACCTAATGCTCCCCATACTCCTCCAAGAGGGAGGATAAGGTCATTGTCACCTTGAAAGTCCAAACCAGCATATGGAAAATGATCTAGTTCTAGTAGATGTCGCCCCCACCATAAGTAGAATTCATCATCGTACACACTCTGAACTAATCCACCGCCGCCTTGGTGAAGGAAAATCTCTCCCCACCTAGTTAGTCTAGGTTGAAGAGGAGAGAAGGATGGAAGTGGTACTGTGGGGATGATTGCAAGAACTCTCTTGAAAAAGAAGGCCACCAATACACTAGAATATCCAAAGTTCTTCCGTCATCCTCTATTGCAGTCATAGAGTTGTTTTTTCATTATCGGGATTATTCCCGAGCACCAGTCAAACACAGTCCCCTATAGACACTCTATAGCAATCCTCATCTGGTTCCAAGTAGAAATATGGAGCGATGATGATCCTACAACCCTCACTATAGTACTTACCAGCACTTGTAGCAAGAAGTTACTAATATGTACGATAGGGATGCATGATCCCTTTTTTCAGACTATCGGGTGTGCAGTAAGTGTTTATGTAATCCCAAACACTCATGGGGTCACCACCCTTACCAGTACCCTCGAGGTTGATAGGTGTTCCCTGTCTATACAAACCCATTATGAAGTATATGTCTTCCAGGGACACTTCAAGAAATTCACCTTGAAGGTCAAAGGTCCCAAGGTCATGATCCCAGTAGCCAATCAAAAACTCTAGCAAACGAACATTGGCCCGCATAGGTGAAGTGCAAAAGAACTCACTTTTCCACAAATATTGCACAATGGGGGAATTTTGGAGTGCCTCTTGGTCCATATCTTCATGTTACCGCTCCCTCCACTTCAACACCATGCTTTAACCTGCCCATGAATTCATTATAAAACATTAAAATTTATCAAAACAATATGATTTTGGCCCTAACTTTCTTTTTCCTATGTCGTGAATTACACATGAATTTCTTTTAGACAGGTCATGTATGACACGCGGGTTACTTTCGGGAAATTCACGTGTATGTGACTGTGTAAGTCACCTACCCGCGTGTATAGTGCGACCCCCATAAGACGAGAATAAAACATCCAAATTTGCATAAAATTGAAAATGTGAATGGCTAAAATGGAAGAGAAAGAAGAGATAGCTTACTTGGCACTTGCAGATTCAAAAATCATCCACTTGTTTGTCCACACCAGCGATTGAAGTCATAGGTAAAAATTGCCTAATTGGGTAAAAATATGAAATGTTATTTTTTATTTCTATTTTTAGACTATGTATAGAAATAATTTCAAATTGTGGGTTTTTTAACCTATAGTTTTAAAATTCTATTATAATCAAACTAATGCCATGTCATGTTTGAATAATGCAAAAGGTCCAAGGTCACTTAAATTTATTATTCACTCATATAGGATAGGATTTTGGTCATTTATATGCATTTTTTCATTTATACCTAATTCGTTTTAAACCTAGGATCACTACTTTGACCATGGACTATGGTGTTTAACCATTATTACCTTGTCTATACCATTTTTCTTCTTTGGATAGGGCCTTTTCCTCTACGAGTACCCTATATTAGAACACATTGATTGTATTTTGGTACTCATGCTGCATTTGTCATAGGTTTAGGGGAGCCTTCTTAGCTATTTTTCATGCCAAATTAAGCCTCATTTTGGTCTCTTTTTACAAGCTATCCCCTTTATAAGGCTCTATGCCCTTATGGAGTTTCTTTAGGCCCAAGTATAACTCCTCAAAATAGACTTGATTGCTGAGTAAACTTGTCCATTCAGGCTCGTTAAGAATATGTGAATGGGAATCCACATTGGTGGTAGGTTATCACTTTCTTAGACCATGTGGAATAACACGAGAAAGGAACACTCTCTTTTCTACGGAATTGAAAAGAGTATTCTCATGTATAGGTTTATCACTTTTCCAGACCTAAGGGACTAAAATTAGGAAAAAGGAACCCCCGATATGAGATTAATTTTATCTTTTTCGTGCTCTGGACCTAAACATGAGAAAGATTCTGAGTGTACTTTATGTCTTTGTCATGCTCGTTAAAATTTAAAGAACAAAGAATCAAGTTTACTGTTGTAAGCCCCATTTCTTGTAACCAAATGGATCTTTCCGAGTGATCTTGATTTCCTTCACACTCGTAAAACTCAAGCTATAAGCTGCTTTTGAAGGAGCGTTGGGTAGGTGGTAATTTAACCTTTTTCGAACCTCCCTAACTAAGCCTCGAAAAAGGTGTGCCTTACTTCTTCGGAAACTAAGAGAGTTCTTATGTGGTATGTTTTATACTTTTCTATCCTTAGGAGACTAAATTGGACAAAAAATCACCCTCTTGGAGTCTTCTCTGGTGTTTTCAGACTCTCTAAACATGAAAACACCAATGAGCATGTACTAGTTCGGGCTCGTAAAATCCACGAATTAGTGACATTATCAAGCAATATTCTCTCCACTCTTCAAGCTTGTCAAAAATGAAGAGAGACTCGAGTTGACTTTACTGGACTCGTTAAAATTTAACATGAAAGATAAGGAAGAAGTATTATTTTTGGGTTACAAATGGTGGTAGCATGTCCTCCCTGAACATAGCACTCTCTAAACTTTCTGATACTCATGTCTCAGTGTACACTTTCATCTCAGCTATTACTTCGAGTTTCTTACTCCTCCACTTGTCCTTTATACATGGGGAATCTAATAATGTCTCCTACATGACAGATAAGTTTAGTTGTCCTATCTACAAAGTTAAAAGTTTCCTTGGGTCATCTTTGTGTCGTGCTCACTATTCAAGGATTTATCCATGCATCTGATTATTATCTTGATTCCATCATTATCCTATCTGAGTATCATTTGTGTCTACCTTCTCGTATCCAGTTCCTAGTCACTCTTGTGATCCGTTGGAGGATCTATTTCCTTCCTCATCACAGTATGGTTTCTCCTCAACAACTCCTAAAGATGAAGACCTATAGTTTTGATGATGGTACCTTAGGTTTCACTATCATTATTGGTGAACTCCTTTGCTTCAGTTTGTCAGTTTCACCTATTGATTGACAATCTGTTGAGTTCTTTCCATGTTTGACTTCGACACATCTATTCACATGGTAAGGATTGTACTGGTTCCTTTATATTTCGATGAATACCTTAGGTTCACATTTATAACCTAAGTTGTGCAAGACTATGTTATGATCAGTTACACAGCTTCAAAGATTTTGAATACTCATCATTGTATATTGTGGCTACGATCCACCTTTGTAATATACATGGTATTGTACCCGTATCATATGATGTAATCAAATATTGTAAAGGAGCTAGTGTTCCAGTATATTGAACACGGCATCCTCAAATATGATTTTGTATATGACATTGATATGTATTTTTTCAAGTACTTCCTATGCTTCGTTGGACTTTTGAGTTCTCTAAGATAAATATTGTAATGTATTTATAGCATTGCTTCCCTCTTCCCTCACACATTAGGGGGCATATGTTATCAACCAAAATGGCACTTCTTCGTCCGAGTGCCAACATTCATTATGTCGGTACACAAAAGGACAATTAGGATTGAAGTGGCCAAAACACTATATATTTGCATGACCTTTGATGCATGATTTCTAGACCAGCCTGATATATTTTTATTCTGATTTTTGGGTTGCACACGTGACTATGTGCATTGCAACATGCGTTTCACACGTGACTATGTGCATTTCAACCGGTGTGTACCTTGCATATGCGAATTTCCTTTGAGTAACAAGCGTGACATACATGCCTTGCCTATATCAATACTCACGTGTACCTTAATTTGACATTAAAAAATATAAATCATGATTACATGAGATTAGTTGGGCCTTAATCCATAACTATCCCAATTGTCTCAACCATCCTAACCTTCGAAACCTCTCTATTTCCTAATGTATAAATAGAGGCCTTGGCATGGGGCTAAGAAGTCAATTTTTGGAAGAACAAAGTTATGCTGGTGGTATATATTCAGAGTCTTGGAGCAACAGAACTCAGATTCCTCAGTTGCAGAGGAGTCCTTATGTCAGAAGCTGGGTTGTATTCTCACCTATTCATTGTTTGTTAATAAAGGGAATTCTTCTTACAATCTATGTATTGTGTATTTCTTATGTATATTGGTTAATGAATAATGTAAATTATATTATTAATATGTTTTTCATCTAACCTTTAATATATATATGTATGAGATATTGCTTCAAGAATTGGCTCTTTGCAGGTGAAGAGAAGCATCCCTAGAAGCTTTGGATAAGGTTGAAGCGAGAGAAGACCAAGCTTGGATAAACCGTCATAAATCGGGTAAGCCAAACTATCTTCCTATTCTCATTTCAATTTCTGTAAAATATGATTGTCTACAAGTCTAATAGAAAGTTGGTAACCCTAGACCCTAGGTTACACGGGTGTATTGTCCTGTAAAATAGAACCGGCGACTCCGATGGGGAGTCCAGCCTGTTGTGGGTTCATCCTATAGGTTCCCTTTACCAGTATTTGTTCTGATTCTTATTCTGAGTGTGGTCCTTTTTATCTTTCTTTTTGACTTACAGTGTAGTGTGCCTAGAAGTCTCTGCTAGTCTTTTTTTGTTAAATTTTTTTTTGTAGTACACGTGGGTTGTTGTTATACACAGTCACATGTATGACCTTGTATACGTGGGTTTCTCTATAAGAAATTTGTGTGTCGTACACGTGTTTCCTGCATACAAAGTCACGTGTTTCCTATAGCAGCCTAAAATTTGGGTAGGGTTTGCTTTTCCCTGTCTCTTTGGATTTTTTAGTTGTTTGGAAGTTTGTTTTTTTGGCATAACTCTGTGAGTCAGAAGTATTGTGTGTCACACCATTTGCTTGTTTTCAAGCCTTTGAGCCTTTTGTTTGAATTTATTTCATCATGTGAATTGAAGGTGGTCCTCATGCTTGGTTTATAAGTTCACTGCCTGTGCTAGGTCAGTTAGCAGGGCTTTAGATGTTTTATACTCTGTACTGCATTTTGTGGTGTTAGTTTGTCACTTGTTCTTTTGTGAATCTAGTGGAATCTATGGGTTCAGTAGTTTCTTCAAGTCAGGTTTTTTCTGAGTCTTCTTCCTGATTGGTTGAAGTAGGTCATTTTGAGTCCTTTATACCTCATTTCACTTTTTATATGCTTTGATTATTCAAACTTGCTCAAAATTTTCATTTAGTTGCATGATAGTTTTTTGAAGAATTTGAAAAAGTGAAGAAAAACATTTTATACTTTTGCATTTAGTTGCATTTAGTCGTTTCTTTTTAGTATTTTTCAAATAAAATTTCAAAAATTATAAAAATAAGTCTTAGTTTTCTCGCATTTAGTTTCAATTTCATTCGCTTATATTTGCAAAAAGAAAAGAAATTTTGTTTAAGTAGTTGCAATTTACTTTGGAATTTTATTTATACATCGTTTTGATTTTTCTTATCGAGTCTATAACACCACAGTGTTTCACACCATTTACCTCTAGCTAAAAACATCCTTTTAAAATGAATGATATAATTTAAAAATTATTAGTAAGTTTTATTTTATAGGCTTCTACACCAACTAGATTATGCTAGACTTGTGGAATAGGGACTTTCAACTCTCCACATGTGTTTAAATTCAGACGTAGTTGGCCAATCAATAGGTAACCCCTATTCTAAGTTGATTGTATCTGGGAAGCTCCTCTCAAACAAGAGTTAAGCATGATCCCGTGTGGAGGCTTGGAGTAAGGAGATAACCCTCTGATTCCTTGTCAAAGCATAGACCAAGGTTTTTGCACATATGGGGACTTTTGTCAATACCACCCTTTAGGCCCCATGCAATGCTGGTGTTGAAAGGGTTTTTGAATTTGCTACCCTACCCATGCATATGAACCAGGCTTGCAACTGTCCCCCTAGAATGTGAGTATAGTTGTAGTAGCATTTAGTCTCTTTGACATCTAGTGTTCATACACATGTACATCAGAAGGTTATTTCTGGTTGACCTTGGACGGGCTTGGAAGGTAACCTCGGTAGAAGGTGTGGGAGTGAGGTGGGTGATTCCTCCACTTGTGCCTAAGAAAATCTATAGGGATTCCAAGCAACTATCTCTCATATTTCTCTTGGAAAGCATATCTTATATCCTTTGTGTCTGTTTTGGATTTAGGAAATTTTGTAGCGATTGTTGTGTGGTTTTTTTGTGTTTAGCCGACCTTAGGGTGTGTGAAGAATCAATTTTCAATCCTAGAGGACTAACCTATTAGAAGGTCAAGAAGGTTGCAAAACCTTCCTTCGTTTATTACAGTGGAGCCTCCATCGCCCCCTCAAAGGTGGATATTAGACACAGACAATTCTTTCAAACCGGTAGGAATTAGTGAAGTTACAGGTGAACCAGAACTTAGGACAAACTAGGTTGATAAAACCACAGTAGAGATAGAATACTTGCAGGTTGATGAGTTTGGAATAAAATTTAATTCACCTCTTACTGACTTAAACGATCCTATGATCATTCAAGTTCATCCATTTAATTCACTTGTGATTGGTGTTCTTGTGAGAAGACTTATGGATAGTGCAGGAGAGAGTCCATCTACCCCATCTTAGCTATTCTAGCTGAAGGAGTGCCACCTCCCCCGATTGGTACTCCTAGAAAAAATATACCTGCTACTCCCTTAACTCCAGCTAGACGAGTGGTTCAATCACCGTCTTCAAAAAATGTAGTAGGAACTTCTGGTGGGGTGGTTACTAGGATTCCCAGTGCACCTTCTGCTTCACCCTCTTTTTCATACACTACTCAAAGTGGTCCTGTTGGATCCTCTTCATTTGTCCTGGGTTTCCCATGGAATGGGGGGCACATTCCCCCATCCACTCCATATGTAGGCCCTACATTTGCATATGCGGGGATGCAGTTTCGAAACACTAACTCTTATGGTCAATATTTCCGAACGCGGGTTTCGGCTCCTTTCATGAGCTCTCCCTTCTCACTTTTTTGCAGAGCGATACCTACTCCTGTTTTTCAGACTCCATTTTAAACTAGAGCGGCTCAAACCACATATACTGCACCACACATGAACAATCCAATGGCTTATGGGTGGAATACATTTCAAAGTTGTCAAAACCCAAATTTCCAAAAATTTAAATTTTTAAAAAAATACAAATAATTTTCATTATGCAGTCAACTAATTGTTTTAATTAGTTAGATGTTAATGATTTTGTAAACTGAAATAACTACTTGATTATGTTTATCTTATTGAATAATTCTTTTTCAATTGAATGACTTGTTTTTCTTTGCGACCACAAGGTGGAATTGTCTTGGTGATCTGGGGCTTACTTAGCTTTGAGATAATGCAAAAAGTTTACCTGCTCTTACAGACTTACAGGTAAGAAGATCCGGTGCTACTTGTCGATAATCATAAAGCATTCAAATATTTGTTCGTCGCAATAATAATAATAACTCACTAAAAGAATATAAATGCTTTTCAATTACCAAAGCTTATTGAGGTAAAATCATTAAACTGTCCTTCTTTTTAAGATGCTATGGAAATGAGATTTAGTTCTATCAGTAATGGAGACAACTGCTTTCTTTCTAGTAGATGTAATTTATAGTTCTTAATGTGTACTGAACTCTTCAATGTTTACCCTATTCGTCAAGTGTAAAAATGCCTTAAATCTTTCTTTGCAAGCAGTTTTAAGAATGACAGAGTTATTATGTCAAAGGTCTAATTTAAATTGTGCACAAAAACATTTACATCATGATGGAATTGGTTACTGCTTGTGATAAGAACGTAATGCATATTGAGAAGGAGTTTATGTACTACTGTTCCCATTTTCAAAACTTTGAAGTTTAACAGGATTACACTTTTATTACAAGCTGCTCTTTGAAGAGGGATATACTAGTGTTGATGCATAGAGTTCTCTTACACATAACCTATTCAGAGGATAAGGTTTAGATAGTGTTATTAAATCATCAAAAGGTTATTTATTGTCAAATCTGATAGTTATTAAAATGCTTAACACTTTTGTTTACCAACTTAAGGGTTTACACAACAAATACTCCAAAGCATAACTAGAGTTATTCTCATAAGATGGATATCTTGTCGTGAACAGGTTTTATACAATTCCTTTCATAGATATAAAAAGGGCATGTCCTTAATGGATTATAACCATTGAAAGAATGCATATCATAATAGTTTTAAGGCCTAACTTTTTATGTTGAAGAATCTTTTGTTAAAAAAGAATAGTGGCTTAACCCTTGTCATAATTATTATAGTTTGTTGTAAGGCTAATATGTGAGCATAGACAAAAGGGTTAAGAAAATGGAACGCGCCATAACAAAACTATGGTTTACCCTTGATCTAAGCTTATAAACTTTTATTACAAGTATCCTTTACAAATATAAGTTCTAGGTCATGCATTGGTATAGATCCACACTATGATATGACCCTACTCTTTGTTCTAAGGTTTACTTGGTTGAACTTTACAGTGTGAAGGTTGGTTGAAATTCGATACTACGAACCTTGTAGAATCTTCCTATTGCATGATTTGGATGAGAAATCATTTGGATACTTTCTCGCTGGAAACTATATTGTTTTTACCCACTGCATGCCAATTATTAATTTGTCAATGTGGGCTCGTCGTAGCCAAGTGTTTGGAGGTTAAAAGGGCAGTCTTGAACCCTAGTTTGACATTCCTCCGTCGCCTTTGGGCCTCTGGCCGCTCTGCTACTACACTCTTGTCTGCACTGTCATTTGCATTTGTTGCTGGTAGTCTCCCTATTTGTTGTTTCTCCTCATGAGCTCACCCTGAATGCTTAATAGAGAAGTATTGTCACGACATTGTTTGATGATGGGGTAAAGGTTAGTGATACTTTCTCCAGGGTCTCACCATCGTGGCTAGCTCAATCCCAAATATTTATACTGTAAAGAGTTTCCTTCCTCCTTGGCCTGGCACTGAGAGTCGTGGTCTTTCATTTCAGAGTTGTTGGGGCATAGGGTTTCACTACAGAATAGTTTCTTTAGCCGGATATAAAGTGATGACCTAAGCATGTTTATTTGTTGTGCTTGCTGCTCCTACTCTCAATCGTTGTTTGTTGTTGGCGGTGTTAGTAAAATCCTTCTTTCTTGCAGCAAAATAAGGGTTTCATTCTCCTCGCGCTGGTGGTTGCCCTTCTGCTTGTGGGTGGTCGTGTTTCAGTAAAAATTCTAGGTAAGGATGCTGTTAACCCTTCTATTACTTCGCAGTCTTGTTTTAATACATAATGTTTATTTTGTATACAAGGTTTTAATATTATTGTTCTTCTTGTTAACGGGTGTCGACCTGTCTCCCTCTGCGTGGTTGGTGCGAGGCTGTGGTGACTTGCTGGTTCACGATAAGCCTTGGACATCCATGGTCGTTCGTCCTTGTTTGGTCCCTTATGGGACATTTGTGGGTTGGTCTCCGTGGCCTGCAACCCTTGCTATTTTGGTTCAAAAGGGTTGACCGGTTCGCTGTTTGTTTGTTGATATTTAACCCCTTGCTTTATGTGGAGCTTCCAGCTTAGGCCATGACTGTAAATTTTTAAATTTTGTTCAATTACTGTGCAAATATGTTTAAATGAAAGGCAAGGATGTTAAATCCATACGCTAATGGTTTTTGTTGGAAGCCGAGGGAATTAGAAGAGCTTCAAACTCTTTGCTTATAACTCTGTTGTACATTTTGATATTAGTAGGGTTTTACCCTAACTCGGCCATATAAAAAAAGTCTTTACAGTTTCTTTAAATTATCTTTTATTTATAATGTACTTTTGTAATTTTTTTGGTTATTACTTATGTTGTATAATAGTTGGTTAAGCTTGATGAATCGAGCATACTGTTACTCTGTTGGTTCATTTCCTGCGCGTTAATGTAAATGAATTTTACCTTGTATTTTATTTAATTATTAGCTGCTAGGGTTTCTGTACAGTGTTTTTGTATTAGTTTACTTTATTATAGTATAATTTGTAAAATTTTTTATATAATTTTTAATCTTCGGAATATAAGAACTTCATGTTTTTAGTGATGTACTTATGTAACTGTCAGTTACATCTTTTGAGTACATAATTTATATTTTGTTTAACGTTTACTATAATAGGATAAGAACATTACTTTATTTACATATTAATACTGTTCCTATAATTATATATTACCTTTATACTTAGTCCATATAAGGTGTATAATAAGAAAGTATGTTCTTATTTATTATAATAAGATTGTTATCTTACCTGTAAGGAATATTGCTTCTATAGTTCTTTATAATTTAGTTTATTTGTAGGGGTATAGAAATATAGTATTCTATTGTTTATTTCTTATGTTACCCTATTTATATTAAAATAATGGTAATTATAAAATAAAAGAGTAAAAACTATCTATGTTCTTTCCTATGAACTGTATTGTAGGGTTTGTGTTAAATTATAACAGAAATAAGTTAGTAGCCGAATAACTTATATTTAATTTCAGTTAGATAAAATATAAGAATAAAAAGTTATTTACCTTACAGCGTATTTAAAATCTTAAACCAATAGTTTTGCTTTAGAAATAAATCTAAGTTTATCTATCCTCGCTCACAGTTTGTTTGCTGTAAACAGTAGTTATTTAAACAATACAGGAAGGAAGTAAACTATAGAGTTTAGAAAGTACTTTTATTTATCTAAACACTACACATCTAACTAATATAATTCTTCCTTTGATTTGAAAATAATTGTACAAATTACTAAAATGAATGCAGTATAGAAACTGTTTTAATTACCAAGTCCTACTGCCAAAACATATTACTGTTAATACAATGATATGGCTTCTTTTCTCTTACTAATAATCTGACATTTATAGTCTAGGTCTAACTCTAATCCTTCTCCATGTACAGAATGCTATTTCTTCTGATAGTAAAATAAAAGTAAACATTCTCTTAATCAACAAACCTTTTATTCTATAATTGCATCATATTTCCTTTATATAATTTCACCACCTGTGCTGGAGTACGATCTGGATCACTCCAGATGAGGAAAAACATAGGTAGGGTTTGTTTCTCATTAAGCATAATTTCATTACTAAACAAACTGAGTTATCCTATCCTCTAAGTTTCTACATCATAAACTACAAATGCATCATTCAATCATACACAGATAATAACACAAAAATTAAATAATAACAGAACCTGTTCTTAGAGCTTGGACGACAACAGCAATGGGAGGCCGTTCCTCCCTACCAACTCCTAGAGAGTGCTCAAACAACAAATCCTCAAGACCCCCGAGCTTGCTCTAGTCTCCCTGGCTGGAACTAGGTGCAGCAAATAATAAAGTACTAGTCTTGAGACTTAATACCAGTCTTGAACTTATCAGCCAGTTTCTCTCAGCTAGCAAGCTGTTTCAGACCAAGTTACTACATTTTTTTCTCTCAAAACACCTTCCTTACAATTTTCCCTTTTCCCCAATGAATTCCTTGAAGTGAATTCCTCCTGAATGATTCTTCTCCTGGAAAATATCTGAGCAGCCTCAGCTCTCTACATTGGGTACTTTTAAAAGATTGCCTAGGTCTTTTTGGGTTAGTTGTCATTTATTGAGCCCCCTGCTCTGATCCCACTTTCTTGGGGGATCATGACCCCAAATGTAGGGAAGTTGCCACCTACAACATAGGACGTGTTTGAGGATACTGCCACTTGTATTTTTCTCTCAACCTAGTTCCTTCCACCAGTTTGACCAGTAACACTCTTATTAACAGCTCTCCCAAGCTGTTGTCTCCACTTTTTATTTATTAAAATTAAAATATTCAGAATTACATTCCACATATTTTGACTCTGCTGAGTCATCAGTTCCTACTTAGCATTAAATTTAACATAATGTCTTAGGAATCAAATTAAAACAATTAACATTATTTTTACAAAATTGGGGTATGTGACAAAAGTAGTCTGAATACTTTGCAGCTGGTAGCTGGGGGCAACCCTGCCTCTACATTTTGGAACATGGGGGCAAGTCCTTCTACTTCCCAATATCATACTTTTCAGGCTTTGGTTAGGCCCAAACTTCATTTCCTAGAAACTTTAAACTTGCCATATTTGTCCAAGTTAATGAATGACCCGGTGAAACATGATGCCACCTAGACACCTGTCCCTTCCAAGTTACCCTCAGATATTCTGAAATTCGAAGGTAAAGTTGATGAATACCTAGGGGCTCATATCACCACCTTTCACTTGTGGTGCTCTTCCAACTTGTTGAACGATGACACCGTTCGGTTGAGATTGTTCCAAAGAACTATGACTAGTGCCACAACAAAGTGGTATATCTAATTGCCTTCTACTGCGTTTGATAGTTTTTGGGACTTATCCAATGTTTTCCTTAACCATTTACAACTTCATGTTTGGTATGATGCTGACATATAATTATTTTCCACCTTTTGGTAGGACAAAGCCACTCACATTTCGGATCATATCCATGAGTGGCGAAGGTGGAAGAGGTTCATTAAGGTCATTATCCCTCCTGAGTTTTTGTTAGAATAGTTCCTTAAATCCTTATTATCATATATATGTAAGGATGTATCCACTTCGGGAGTAACTAATGAGGAAGAGGATATACTCAAGGCCCATCAGTTAGATTTGATGTACTCTCATTCTGGGATTCTTTATGAAATTATCCCTGATGCACCTTAGCCAACACATAGTGTCAAGAAACCTAAGCCTGGACCCCATGCTGATGGTGTAGTTGGTTCAATTAAATATCCCACTATAGAGCCTTTGGAAAAACAACTCCATGATTTGTTTGTTAAACAGTCTACAACGGCGGTAGAAAAGGCTACCCCCTCACCCCAAAACGCAAACATTTTTTCTCAATCCTCCCAAAAGGGAAATCAACATCCCGGTGGGAAAAAGAAAAAGGGGAAGAAAGGTGAGGGAAACCAAAAAAAGCCAAAACCCACAAATAATGTTGATGGGGGAAAAAAAGAGAGAAGAAGGTGACATTTCCTTGTAAGTTGTGTCAGGAAGATCACATGAACTATTAATTCCCTCTTATAGATCAAGTTCAGAAGCTGCTCAAAAATCAACAAACGGTTGTCCTAAAGGATCCATTTCCCCAAGGACAGAATGCAGATTCAGTTTCTAATGTAGCTGGGGGCACTGCTAATACCCCTGACCAAAACTATATCAACATGGTTCGATCCGATACATTACTCCAAACTAGAAACAAGAACTATGAGACAGAGGCTCTTGAGAAGGGTAAGTCTATAGGTGAAACTTATAACCCTCTCGCAATAGAGAAAAATGTCAAACCTATGCCTAGGATACCTGTTATAGAGAAACATTCCTATGGCTTGGGGTACCACAACAAACAGAGTAATCGCAAAAATCAATCCTTTCCCATATGCAAGAGAAATAAAACATCTAACACTAAAGGATCTCGAAACATACCTTATTTAGGATGGTTCATGTAGATCCCCATTGAGCTTTTCCAATCTCGCTTTTATTAGCAATTTGCTCTCTCAACATTCAACAAACAAGACAAGCATGCTATATAATAGTGTTAGACCTACTCTAGCATATATAATCAATAACATATAAGCATTTAAAAGCATCCATGGATTCAATATTCATTTAAATACACATTATTGGATAGGAAAAGGTATTTCTATTAATATAAATCAGAGATTACAATGGGACAACCTCTGTTGGCACGTCTGCGAATCAGAGAAACTGATTCCTCCACCTGGGCCTCCACCACTTCAATCCTCCATCTCTTGATAGCAAGCTCACAAGCAAAGGAAATCTTGGGAAGAACAAAAAGTGCTCTAAGGGACAAAGGGATGCAGACTCAAGTGTAAGCTCCGGCAACAATGGACTATAGTTTTCTTGCTCTTCAATTCCTCCCCTTTCAATGTATCCAAAGGGTTCCTTATATAGTGCTTCAATGGGGTAATGAAAGGTCAAATCCGAGCAATCTCAAGGCATATGGAAGGTCAAGACACAAGTGACTTGGATCCACATCAAGAAAAACTCCAAAACTATTTGTCCTTTTGCACACATCCCAATGTACGCAGGTTTGAGGGTCATATCTACATATATACGTGAGAATAGGTTTAAAAGTCATGTATGGAAAATAATGCATGTTTTTAGGGATGATCTTAGAAACATCAAAGGTACAAAAATGGTCCATGGGATCCAAAGAGTCTGCAGAGGGACAGGGAAGGCCATAAATGTGTGATCCACCATGTGTGGTAAAATCAGTTGTAATAGATGCCACCTAATGTGTGAGTTCAGAGGGGTGATACGATGGCCGAAATACATTACAAGTCCATCCCAGAAGTGGAGTGATGAAGAACCAGGTGGAAGAACCAGCCATCCAACAGTATAATACAATAATAAAACTCTACACATGACTGCAAGTACATACATCAGTCTCAGATATATAAGAGTACAATGGCCATGAATAGGCATGATACAAAATATGACATGTGTGGTCATCAACACATACAATATAGATACATCATAATCTCCATGATGAATATATACAAAGGGTCATGATCTCCATGAAAGCTGAAGATATACAATGGATCAAGATCTCCATAATGGCTAAAGATATATGACATACATTGGAATCAAGTCACGAGAGCTGAAATCTCATGAACACTGGCACAATCAAGGAGGTAGCATATATGAAATTCCACCAATCTGGAAGGTCTTCTACACAATCCAATACGAGTACATGTCCTACTATGTGAATAGAGGTGTCGAGGTCAAACATAGTAGTCCATTGTCTGATTACCGGTCATTGATGTATACCGTTAACATATGTGAGATTACCCACTGATAATGAAAATGGGAATCAAGGTACTAGAGTGCAAACTAACAAGTGTGAATAAATGTGTTAAGGTCAAACACTTGAAATAATCCATCGATCAGGGGACATTGATGTATTCCCAAACACTGTCGATGGTGAGAGAACCTGCCACTGATGACTGCAAGTCTCAAGGCACTCAAAATGACTCTGGATTCCTATCCCAGAATAAATGATATGAAGTTGATGGGATGAAATCCGTTGGAAGGAGGGCATTAAGGCATCCCTCATCATCCAACACGAGGTACTCAACAAAGTTGTATAATGTGGAAGGACTCGATCATAATGTGCACGAACCAGTATCAATATCGGGAATGGCCAACATGTAAAGTTAAAAGAACTAGGGAATGGCCAAATTAGGTTTCAAATTCTTTCGAACAAGAGCATAAAGGAAAATAGTGACTGAATGTAGGTAACATAGACTCAATATACAAAACTGGGACATCTCTGCGACATAGGAGGCATCGACAGAGGCTCCATAGGGACTGGAAGATTAACTAGCTGGTGGAGATAAAATTAGAGAAACCAATATAGCTCCTAAATTCAAACTATTAACCCAACCAACGGATGTGATATGCAGTTCTCTATTTGAAGGAAACATGACTCAACTGCTGCCAAAGATAACATCTACTCCTATCCGGCTTTTTGGTTTTTTTTATTTTTTTGGACTTATTCAAATATTTTAAAATGCTTGAAAAAGAATAAAAGTGATTTATAGCTACAGAATAGGAGGATATGAGTGTCAAGGGGAAAACAAACTAGTTCCAAGTAGCAGAACGTACCTATGCTCAATGCAAGGAAACATGTGTAAGATAATGACACTCGGGGGAAAGTCCCCTCCCGGTAAAAAATGGCGAATCAAGCTGCAAAAGATATATAAAACGGCTCTACTTGGCTAGACATGAGACAAGCTGAAGCTATATAGCTGATAATCAGAGTTATGGAAGCCGACACAAGGCTCAAAAAGGCAGGAAAAACTCATGATAATGAAATTACAACTTGACATATACAAGGGAGTCCCAGGGAAAAAGGCTAGCATAAAGGTCAAGAGGAGTATGAAGCTCTTGCTCAAAGTCATGGCGATACTATACAAAGGACTCCCACAACCTAAAGGAGGAAACACAGTATGGGCACCAAATGCAACAAGGATCTAACTAGGGAACCCATGTATAGGAAATCTCTATCATTCGCATAGTGTCACTTCTAAAAGCGACATGAAGGTTTCGTCACACCATGGAATGGGTTCGTACCTAAGGTTAAAATGGAACGGTCATAAGGAAATGCATAAGTGCAAGCGCATCTGATATTTTAACCTATATGCCAGTTCATACATAATACCTATGATAGGCACAAACGGGTCGAAACCTCAAAGAGAGAGTACAGAAGGGGACCCTATATGACAACCATATTAGTCCAAAACAACCCAAAATAGTCAATAAAGAATCCAAACTATAGGATATAGGGAGGAATGATTATGAAAACTGCACCCAAAGGAAATAATGCGGTAAACAATGGGACATAAAAAGGAAAGTAAGGTGTAGACCCAACATTCACACGTCCACTACTACCCCCGTGAAGGTGACCACCGATGTAAACACCAAGAGAAGGGAGTCAACATCCTCCACAAATGGAGTAGAGGGAGGAATGTGACCATTCCCAAATCTATTAGCACGGTAAGGGGCTGTGATGCCCCCAAGTCCGACACTAGGGTCCATACTAGAACCAAGTACGGGTGATAGGATACCAAACATGCTGAAAATAAAAGGATCCAAACTCAAGAGAGCATAAATATACTCAAGTAATCGCGATCCCAAAATCCAACTAACGCACAAAGAGCACACTCCTAAGAAAATATATAGCCAAAATACAAGCAAACCAAGGGGAGGATATGTGAGCTCCCGAATGCAAGAGGTATTTCTTGCTTAGGAGAGGCTCGAAACTCCCATACACTACAAGTGGAGGTACATAACCAATTATAGTGGCTCTCAGCTTCAATTTATAAAGCGACTGTGCTGTCCGACCCCTACCTGACTAGGACACCTACATAATAACCTCTGCAGGTACCCCATGTGATACCTAGGTAAGGCAACTAAGGTCACCTCAATATAATCAATGCTCAGGAAGACATTTGCAGGTGGGATCCACCATATGGGCAGGGTAGCAAAGCCCAAAACTCAAAAAGAGCCCCCATATATGAATACAATCTTGGAAATATCTTCGGTGCTCACAGAAAGTAACCAGGGGTCATCCTAGTCACAATTGCATGCACTGCCTCATGCTTAACTCCCATGTAAAAGGAGCATCCTAAGAAACACTAATTATACCAAGGATTTCACGATCTCACTTGGACAGACACCTAATTGTTTGTGTTTAGTAGTCTTGGAGAATTGACTCACAATGAACTATTCCAAGACTCTAAATCCTAATCTTGTTTTTGAACCCTATAAAAGAAAAATGTGTAGTTCATTCAAATTATGCGTTGATTTCAATGGCTGTGATTACTCAAAGGGAAATGATAGTGCAACTAGTGATATGAAGACTCAATAGTGAAATAAAAGTGCACACCATAACAAACAATGCTAAGTGTAATCTTTGTCAAATGAAAAATAGGGTATGCCACTACGTGAGATGCATGAAAAATCATTCCTTCGATGTCAATGCAATCCTTCCTATATGAAATCCTAAATACAATTCTCATCCAAGCAATCCAATGCAAGTACCTCCTCAAATCCATATGCAATATTCAATTAAGAATGCAACTATTATTTTTCAATATAAGAGAATGAAAAATGCAAATAAAAGTCATATAAAACTCTTAGTATCTGCATCAAGTATAAAACACAAGCCCAACAAGACACCGAGACAAAAAAGAGTAATGAACTAATGGCAAAAAAAAAACAAAAACTACTTTCAAAGAAAAGTCAATGAAAAAGCGGTCTCTGGTCGCAAAAGAAGCATCCAATAGACAACATCAGAACCCATGAAGACCCAACCACACTCACAACCCACCCAACAACTTCCTACAACATCAAACTCACCAAAAGGGAGGATGTACGCGATTGTTTAAAGAACAACTGCATATGTACGTGACTTTTGGCCAAAAAGCTAAATGTATACGTGGATTTTGGCCAAAAACCTGCATGTATACGTGACTTTTGGCCAAAAATCCACATATGTACATGAATTTTGGCCAAAAACCTACATATACAAAGAAGAAAGTGGTAAAAAGCAGGCCAAGGTTCAAACCAATAAAGGGGAGTGTCAATGGATGAACATACTATAAAATGCAACACAGAAACAAGGAGAAACAAAAAGTAAGTCAAGGATATCAAGCACATTGTGCCCTCAAACCCCAAAGAAAAACAAGGAACGTCCCTAGTAATATGGTCGCCAATTCTGTTACGGAGAAAACGTCCTATGGCTTGGGGTACCACAACAGACAAAGTAACCACAAAAATCAATCCTTTCCCATATGCAAGAGAAATAAAACATCTAACACTAAAGGATCTTGAAACATACCTTATTTAGGATGGTTGATGTAGATCCCCATTGAGCTTTTCCAATCTCGCTTGTATTAGCAATTTTCTCTCTCAACATTCAACAAACAAGACAAGCATGCTATATAATGGTGTTAGACCTACTCTAGCATATAAGCATTTAACAGCATCCATGGATTCAATATTCATTTAAATACACATTATTGGATAGGAAAATATATTTCTATTAATATAAATCAGAGATTACAATGGTGACAATGTCTGTCGGCACATCTGCGAACCAGAGAAACTGATTCCTCCACCTGGGCCTCCACCACTTCAATCCTCCATATCTCGATAGCAAGCTCACAAGCAAAGGCAAGCTTGGGAAGAACACAAAGTTCTCCAAGGGACAAAGGGATGCACACTCAAGTATAAGCTTTGACAACAATGGACTATAGTTTTCTTTCTCTTCAATTCCTCCCCTTTCAATGTATCCAAAGGGTTCCTTATATAGTGCTTCAATGGGGTAATGGAAGGTCAAACCCAAGTGATCTCAAGGCATATGGAAGGCCAAGATACAAGTGACTCAGATCCACATCAAGAAAAAATCCAAAACTATTTTTCCTTTTGCACACATCCTGATGTACGCGGGTTTGAGGGTCATATCCATGTATATATGCGAGAATAGGTTTAAAAGTCATGTATGGCAAATAATGCATGTTTTTAGGGATGATCTTGGAAACATCAAAGGTACAAAAATAGTCCATGGGATCCAAAGAGTCTGCAGAGGGACATGGAATGCCATAAATGTGTGATCCACCATGTGTGTTAAAATCATATGTAACAATACCGAAAGGTGTCTTCAAGAAAGCATTTCACGATCCTAATGCTAGGGCTGCAGCCAATTACTCGGTAGTTTAATATTTATCCCAAACCCCTTATGCAATTTCAGCTTTGGAGGTGCTATAGAGTTATCTCACCCAGTGAGATGCACTCTTAGAAGCCTTAGGTATTATGGATTCATCGAGCCTTATGGAGAATTTTAATATGTTTGATCTCAAAATTCGCCTATCGTATCATGTGGCTTTGTCAATAGATTCCATCCATGGCAGAAAAACTATTGGAAGGTCAGTTGTTGAAGAAGGTTCTTCCACATGTGTCATGTCCTTGTCTTGCTGGAAGGCTCTTGGATCTCTAGAGCTAGTTCCATCAAACACCCTACTTAGTTCTTTCAATGAAAGGTCATTTCATCCACATGGTATTCTACCAGCTTTTGAGATTAAGTTGGCAGGGAACGCATTGCCTATTGAAGTAGAGGTGATTGATGTGCCATTGGATTATAACTTGCTTCTGGGGATAATTTGGACTTATGCTATATGTGCAATTTCCTCGGCCTTTCTTCGAGTGGTAGTGTTTCTGCACGAAGGGAAGTTGGTTACTGTTGACCAACTCAGTTTCACTTAGAAGGGACGTATGGAAACTAATGATTCCACTATGCCATTGGTTGATCAGGTCAAACCTACTTCAGAGAGATTAGGGGTTGGAATGTATTCATCATTAATGGCCACATTTGATATCACAACCTTGATAAACTACTTAGGTTCTACTAGTGTAGGGAAGTCTATCGCAATGGTTATCAATAGAACGGATCCTTCGGTCCTTCCTTCCCGTTATGAACCTGGAGTGCCCCTATCAGCAGTGGAAGTAGCCTATCAAGATATCATTAACACCATTGTTGATCTCATTTTATTTCCTCGTACAGTCTTAGAGGAGCTGGAAGAATCCTATCTTCCTGCTTGGGCAGAGAACTCTTTGTATACTAATGATTGCTTAGACATGGTTTTTCCTTCAGACGAAACCAATTTGGAAGCTATGAGCGGGTTAGATAAGATCTGTGAAGATCTTCATCATAGATCCTACTTCCTTCTAGAGTTAAGCCGCTATTGAAAATCAAGAGTTCCATGTGAGACTGGAGGTGATGCTGATATACCGATCAATCCCTTACCAAGGGAAGGAATATTTGCCTAGGGGAATATGGAAAACATTTCTATTACTATCCCTATCAACATCTCTATGAACCCCAACATTGTATAAAATGTATATATTGTGCAAACTACTCCCCAGAGGAGATTGCTATCTATATGGCCTTATTTAAGGAGTTCTGCGACGTGTTTTCCTAGTAACATGAAGAGATTCCAGGCATAGATACATCGATAGACAAACATGAAATCAAAACCTAGCCTAATGCCAAACCAATTCAACAAAAACTTAGACCTGTCAATCCATGTAAAGCGACATTCATTACGATTGAAGTGGAAAAGCTACTGAGAGTCGGTTTTATTAGTACCCGATCTCTTTGACGGAGTGGGTATCCAATCCTGTTCCTGTTGAGAAAAAGCAAGGGACGATACATGTATGTACTAAATTTAATGATTTAAACCAAGCTTATCCTAAGGATAACTATGCCACACCATTCATAGATCAAATCATTGATGCTTGTGTGGGGAGTGAGGTTTTTTTGTTTATGGATGGTTTCTCTGGGTATAATCAGATTCAAATCAAGCTAGAAGACCAACATAAAATGGATTTCATCTATCCTTGGGGTACATTTGCGTATAATAAAATGCCTTTTGGATTGAAAAATGCAGGGGCTACCTTTCAGCGGGTAATGAATTTTTCTTTTCATGACATTAAGTTTATTGTTGAACCCTACCTAGATGATCTGTTGGCGCATTCTTGTAAGAGGATCGATAATCCAGATCAGTTGTGTTTAATTTTTGAATGATGTAGACATTACAAAATACACTTGAATCCCCAAAAGTGTGTTTTCTATGTCGAGTCAGCTAGACTGCTTGGATTCATAGATTCTAACAAAGGCATTCAGGTGGATCCTTTGAAATTCGAGGCCATTATAAATATGCCTCCTCCTCATTCCATCAGGAAAATTCAGAGGCTGCAAGGAAAGTATAACTTTATTTGGTGTTTTATCATGAATTATGCCAAGATCACCAAGGTTTTCATGCGCCTGTTGAAACAGGACAACCCATTTGTATGGGATGAAACCGCACAACTTGCGTTCGAGGCATTAAAGAAAGCTTTGTTGTTGGCCCCTTTATTGCGTCTGCCAGATTACTCTCATGATTTTATATTGTATCTGGCCACATCTAAGTCGACCACTGGGGTAGTGTGTTATGTAGAGAAATTCCTATGGCTTGGGGTACCACAACAGACAGCTAGACTCCAGAAATCAATCTTTCCCAATATGCAATAGAAATAAAATGTCTAACACTAAAGGATCTAACCTCATACCTTATTCTGGACAGTTGAAGTAGATCCCCGTTGAGCTTTCCAATCTTCAGCTTGAATTGTTATAACACGTCCTCAACAACATGTAAACAATACAAGCATACTATATTTCATGGTGTTAGATCTATTCTAGCATATATAATCAATAATGTAAAAGCATTTGACATATTCCAATGGATACAATATTCATTCAAATACACATTACTGGACAGGAAAAGATATTTCTATTAATATGAATCAGAGATTACAAGTGACAACCTCTGACGGCACGTCTGCGAATCGGAGAAACTGAATCCCCCACTTGGGCCTCCACCACCTCAATCCTCCATCACTTCGATAGCAAGCTTACTAGCAAAAGGCAAGCTTGGGAAGAACACAACAGTGCTCCAAGGGACAAAGGGATGCAGACTCAAGCATAAGTTCTGGAAACAATGGACTATAGTTTCGTTACTCTCAATTCTCTCTTATTCTTTCAATGTCTCAATGGGTTCCTTATATAGCTTTTCAAAGGGATACTGAAAGGTCGAATCCATGCGATCTCAAGGCATATGGAAGGCCAGGAGTCATATGAGTCGGATCCAAGTCAAGGAACGCTCCAAAAGTATTTGGAGCATGTACACATCCCAATGTACGCGACTATAGAGGGAATATCTGCGTATGTACGCGGTTATCGGGGAAAAATCTGCGTATATCAATTTTCTCATGTTTTTAGGGATGGTCAAGGATACATCAAAAGACAAAAAGTGGTCCATAGGGGCTAATGAGTCTGCAGCGGGACAGGGGAAGGCCATACAATGTGTGATTCACCTAGTGTGGTGAAATCCACTATAACATAGTGCTAGTTTAGGAAGATGATAAGCTCCAAGAGCGTGTCGTCTATTATCTTATTCATGCTTTAGTTGGCCCTGAACTTAGGCACTCCCACGTTGAAAATTTGGCTTTAGAAGCTGTGTATGTTGTTCAATGGTTATGTCACTACATCTTACTGAGGACTACGACAGTAGTGGTGGATGTCAATCCTTTCCAATATGTTTTGTCCCAATGCATAGTTAGAGGAAAATTTAACAAATGGATAGTCATTCTCCAGGAGTTTGACTTGGATTTCAATTCACCAAATTGAAAAAATCCTAAGTTTATGAAGAGCTTATTGCAGAATTTCTAGTTGAAGAAGATGTAGTAATTGAAGAAGACTCATTCCCAAATGAGCACATTTTCTTGATTTCCACCTCCAACCCTTGGTATGGATATATAATTTTCTATCTCTAGACTCTGAAGTGTCCTGCAACCTGTTCATGAGAAGAACGACGCAAATTACGCTTACATGCAAAAAAATACCTCATCATTATACCATAGAGGGATAGAATATGTTTTGCATTGGTGCCTCACCCACGAAGAGGCTGAGAGTGTCCTAAATGAGGACCATAGTGGAGCGTGTTGGGGTCATTTATCTGGGTTAGCAACGACCTAGAATATTTTGCGTGCTAGTTATTTCTGGCCCAATATCTTTAAAGATTGTGTGGAAGTTGTGAAGCGTTGTCATCTTAGACCAGAAAGATGCAGTCGTATCCTGCTCCACTATTTTTTGTCATCGCACTGGGCCCCTTCACCAAGTGGGGGATATATTACGTGACGTGCAACCCAATTTTGGCTGGGGGGCACAAATACATCATTGTCATTTTGGATTGCTTTACAAAGTGGGTAGAGGCAATGCCAACCTTCAAGGCTGACAGGGAAAATGCATCTTTTTTCATTTTCAACCAGATTATCCCACATTTTGGTACTCCTAAAGAGATTTTCACTGACCATGGTAGTCATTTCCAAAACAGTATGATGACCGAATTGGCTACTATGCTAGGGTTTAAAAAAGAACATTTGTCTTCTTTCTACCTACAAGCGAATGGTCAAGGTGAGGCATTCAATAATACCTTGAAGACTATTCTCAAGCATACTATCAATGCTGCCCAATCAAATTGCACATCATGTTGTATCCTACACTTTGGAATTATTGAACCAATGTGAAAACTTCCACTGGGTTCTAACCTTTCCAACTCGTTCATACTGTGGAAGCAGTAACCCCGGTCGAATGTGAAATCCCATCTTTAAAAAATTCAATTCATGTGTTACCTAACACGATTGAACTGGAATAACGTTTGCTACATTTAGAACATCTAGATGAACATCGTAGAGATGTGCTGACTGCAAACGAGGCTCATAAAACTAGGGTAAAAAATCAATATGATAAATCAGTCAAAGCTAGGATTTTTTTTGAAGGGGAAATTGTATTGCTCTGGGACCAGGACAAAGAACCCCTGGGGGCAGGGAAATTCAGGTCTATGTGGTTAGGACCCTATATCATGTTAAAATTTCTGAAGAAAGGAGCATATGGATTAATTTATTTTGAATGGAATAAGTTGCTTGAGCCTAGAAATGGGCTCTACCTAAAGAAGTACTATGCTTAGGCTTAACACTTTTCTTGTATTTTTCTTGTATGTAACTTTAAGTACAATAGCTAGTTGGTTTGTGTTCTTATATCATCTTTTGGTTGTTACAGATGTATTTTGAGTGGTTCATAGGTTTTTTAGATGGCACTAGTCATCACACTTGCAACCTGGCTTCAGCTGTATGGGTTATTTACTCACCCTCATGATAGCTAGTTGCCTCTGGAGGCACCTTCCTAGGTCCTACTACTAATAATGTGGCCGAATACAGGGCCTTCATTGAGATTTTATGGGATTCCTTGTCACATGGCATCACCCAGTTGGAAGTTAGACTTGACTCTCAACAGGTGGTTTCCCAACTCAATCGAGCTTATCAGGTGTGAAACCCTATTTTATTACATTAGTTTTTGCAAGTTAGGTTGTTGGAAAGAAATTTTGATTTTATTACATGTAATCATATTCCAAGAAATAAAAATTCATTACTGATGTGTTAACACTCCATTTGCAACAGTCGATTTATGGGCCTGAAAGAGTTCAAAAGGATCCTACTCATTTGAAAATTATATGAACGCCCTTAAAATATCAAATGTATGTTTTCCATCATTTAAGACCGTCAGATAAAGAAGAGAGCTCGATCTACAGTGACAGATTCCTCCAGAGGTGAAGACATCTAGCAACAAAAATGATAGAGAAAGGTGTCGTAGACCAAGGATCTGGGATCATAATGAAGAAGAGCGATGATAGAGCATGGTTTGGCCGAAAGATGCAAGGGAATGGTCAAGTTGGCCTTCATGAAGTCTGTTAAAATGTGCAAACAATGAAAGGCCAAGATCAAGGAAAAGCCTGATCGACGGCCTCAGACAGTTTCGATGAGAAAACATGCTCGATAGAAGGAGTTTTCCCAAATCGTGAAACATGTTAAAGGAAAGAAATATCTAATGGTGGAGATGAGAGCATGAGCAGATCTACGGCCCCAGCTGATTTTGCAAGCCAAAATTGTGCAGATAAAGTCGTGATTCCATATCAAAAAAAGTGGTACCGGCTGCAAATATCAATGGTCATGACCAAGAGGGGAATAGATCTATGGTCGAGATTCTTTTTGCAATCTCAACTAGCATGGACGGGGTCTTGTTCTCAATTCATGAAATTGGTAGGGTCTGATCCGATCAACAGTTGCATGGAGAGGTCGGTCTCGATCGACGGATAAGAAGCATGTCATGGTTTAAAGTTGCTACCGGGATCCATGAAAGAGGAATTGGTGGTGAAAGTTAAGGAAACATGGATGGAAGATGTGAAAGACCCCCAAATCGGAGGGCTGAAAAGGCCTCAAGGCTATAGGTATCACATCCAGTGCAGATATGATAGCAGAAGAGATGTTCCCACACACGATCTACCTCTCGATAGGTTAAGTGATTCTTTGACACCATTTTCAATCGACCTAAGGCAAAGATCATGACCAATGACACTGACTTCCCCAGCTCCACATGTTAGGCACGTGGCTCACATAGAAAAAATAGTAAGGAAGCAGGTAGTTTAGGTTTTTGGAAGTGGTGAATTTGGCATCCACACAAAGTGAAGAGATGTCATGAACTGAATCCTCTCAATGCCACCGTCACAAAGAGAGAAAAGGAAAGAAAGGTCAGATCCAAATACTTTAAACCAGCTGGGCAGCCATGCAGGAAATTTATTAAATTCTTATCCATATCATATAAGATAATTGAACATTAGAGGAGAGGATCCCCACCCTGGCGTCACACATGCTATTGTCACGACGACTGGTATTCAAGAGTATAGCCTTCTCCAGGTTGTTTCAAGTAGCCCTATATAGTGTCATCCTCCGAAGTTGTCGAAGTAGGGAAATGCACAGACGGTGAGGGATAGAGGTTGAGTTATGAGAAGTGTTGAGTTATTTCGCAAATAGCCATGGCTGTTTGGTTTGAGAAGTTAGTTCGACAAGGGGTACTAATGGTTGGCAAACATAAAATTGTGTTTCTTCATCATCTTGGTTGTCTACACTAGGAAATCACCAACCACCGGGGCACAAATGTTAAATACCTAGGGGGATTCACCTGTTTCCACACATCCCTACCTTCAGATGCATTGTGCATGGGTTTTTACATCCCAGGGATGTCCCTTCGACACCTCCAGTCATAGTCACGGCTTCTGAAGTCCCAACACACAATGGTGACTGCGCTATTGGAGCAAATGCTCAGTCTAGGATAGTAGGGGTCCAAAGCCTTCATCGTCGCCCCTCTAATATCCACTTGACAACTTCGCCATGGGAGAGAAGGAGGTCAAACAAACATCTAGCTACGTGGGTTGTGAGAAAACCCTCCTCGTAGAAGGGAGAGAGCAGTACAAGAATGATAAACCTCTTAAGATGTTTATCATCATCAAATGCATGGCCACCCTTTTTTCAGTTCCTCCCTATAACAGTGTTAACAGATGAAGGAGGGTCTGGGAAAAAGGTTGAGCACCTAAGCGAGGGTTTTCTTGTCAGCATTTGAGCACCATGGTCTGAAGGAAGTAGGCTGGTCAAAGAAGGTATAAAAGCATGTCCAAGAGCAGCCTGAGTCAGCAACAGATCACCAACAAGCGATCTAGAGATCATTTTTATGCCGAATTACATGAACGGAGAAAACTCTGTGCTGTCATTCTAAATTACCATGTACGACAACCCCATAATGTTTGTTTGTATTTGTAAATTGTGGTGATAGTTCCACTCTCTAGACTATTAACGTTTGATTGTGACTGGAAACAATTTTTGGGTTTGTTTCAAAGAGTAATCTCAGCACTGAAATAGTATAAATACACTTACGATAGAGGGAGATAAGGGTTGGTTGGGAAACTTTTCAAAGGTTAGGGCTCTCCATTGTAATTAGTCTCTGGTTTCTGTGTTATGAATAAATTTGCAGAGGAAGGATTGTCTTTCAAGATAGAGATTCCTGTGTCATTGTTTCTTTCAATATGTAATTTCTTTACGTGAAATGTTCATCCCATTTTCATTTCAGTTTTCAAATTCTTTCATGTCTAAAATAAGTATATAAGAGCTTGGAATTCATACATTCTATGCTCTATCTGTTGTTTCAGATATTCATTTAAGCTTTCTTCTAAAGTTACGCAGAATTCACCTTGTAGATGCTCTACGTGATGGGACGTTCCCTCTCATCTACTAATCACCCGCTAAATATCTCCTGATTGCAAGATCGATGGCTATCTTTCCTTTTTATGTAATTTCACGTCATTATTTACCTCCTACAATATGTTCCCTACCCTGACCTTTGACTCCATTGCCTAATGGTTCCTTTCTATGATATTCCCACCAGCATCTTATATCAACGCACCCACCCCATTCAGGAGTCTGGCCTCCTGACCGTTCTTGAGCTAATATCTTACGTGAAGTAAATCTGGAAAGTAAGTGAGAGATCCCTCTTCGACTGCGTCGGGCTAGAGGCGCAGTCTAAAGTGGTTCTATTGTTTCCCAAGAGAGAACCCTTTTCCTCCATATCCTATCGGCTCAATCCCGGTGATAACATGATGCATATGTGAATTATAACTTAGATTAGCACTTAACACACTTTTTGTAAAAAATTACATAACAGATACATTGTAAACACATGTAAATAAACTGGAAATATATATATATATATATATGTGTGTGTGTGTGTGTGTGAATATTTGTCCATATAGATAGGTCAAATTCGTGATCCTCAGATCCATTCATAATTATATAAATATACAAAAATGGATCCCAATCCATAAAATGCCTCTAAACCTAATCTTGACCACCCTGGTCATCCTGACAACCTTGGTCATCCTGATATCCTTGGTCACCCTGATTGCGAGCCTATTCAGCTTCTTCAACTGCAGCAGCCTCAGCGGCCTCTATGTAGACGAGTACAGCCTTGGCTACCCTTCTCATAAGGCGTATCCAGATGGGTGGAATCCCACAACAAGTTCCTGCATGATGGCAAGGATCTAATCAATATGAATGGTTGGGACCCTATGTTATACGCAAATCCTATCACCAACATGTGATGAGATCCTTAACACCCTATCTTCACTCTAAATCCCAAACTTGGAGTGGAAACTTTCTCTAGATGTTAATTCTACATGAAAAAACCTAGCACTGCACTTTCCATTTAGCTTATGAGAGGTACCTTGTTCAGCACTGCCTGAGTCCTGTTATAGAAAAGTGGTGCCACCACATATATGCTTGGTTCTTGAAGCAGTTCTTACCCTTCACCGCTCTGTCATAAAGGAACATAAGCGGTACCCTTGGTAAAAGTGGAAAAAAGAGGATTCTTGAGGCTTCTAGAACATGAGCCTCATGTCCTTGCTTATCCCTATCAATCTGGGTTGGTTGGAGTCGAGATCCCTCTTGGTAGGATTTTATGGCCATCTCACCCACAATTCTCTCAACTATCCCTATCCATTGAGCCTTATAAATACAAGCTCATATCCATAGTTGAGGGGGAGAACTGAGTAGTAATGTGATGTTGTTGAATTGACTATCTAGTCCAATCCATTGGAGAGCACAAGAGAGCAAGTTGGAGCTATCGAGGATGAGGTGTTTGTCTTTTGGAGGAGTTTTTCAACAGTAAGGCAATGGTTGTAAGCTTCTTCATTCATTTCTTAATGCAAAGTTGATTTACGTCCCACATATCTGTTGTATTGATCTCGCATGTATATGTTACTGGATTCCTTAGTCACTAGTATGGATGTGTGAATAATGTTTTGGTAGCTTTGATGTTCTTGTTTGTTTGACATGTTCTACAGGTACATAGGTTCATCATCAAAGCATTATTACAAGTGTTTACAACATTCAGGGAAGGTCTTCATCCTTTGTCATTCACTTATTTGTTCTAGATATGAACCATTTAGACCAGAGGAACAGCTTCTGTCCGCAGAAGGTGTGATATTCCTGACTACAAATATGGAAACTCCGCTGGGGAACAAAGAAAATTTTAGTTGATCTGATCTTCCTCGGTCCTTGAACACTTGTCTGAATCTAGGCTTTAGTATGTAACTCTCTTCACTCAGATCTGCCATCTGACTTAGTGAAGTTTGGTTTTAAACTTTTAGATCTGTTTAGATATGAACTATTTCGACTTTTTATGCTCTGTTTTAGTGTCAATTCATCCGTCTTTACCTTGATTTGAACAATTTTTAACTTGAAATCTCATTCTCTTTGTGTTTTGGATTTATTCAGGGAACTACACATGTGTTGTAGGAAATAAGAGGTGCCACCACCTAAACCCCGTTAGCCATGATAAGTGGTGCCACTGCCTGAGTGCAGTGATCCAGAAGCGGTGCTCATCCAGAATCGCTCTGTCCAAGACCCCTCCAGCACGGTGCCAGGTAGGCCTTGTTCTAGAACTTGTTTTTTATGATTTTTTTCAAAAGTAGAGTTTTCTTGATTTCAGCCCTGCACTGTCAGGCTTGCTTGTTTGAATTTGAATGCTCATGGTTGAAATTTTTTTGGTAAAATTTCGTTAGTTGAAAGAATTCAAAAGCTAGGTTAGGATGGTTGATTATTCATTTTCTTTCATGCTTGTTGGTTGTGATTGTGAAAGGAATTTTTGAAAGCTCAGGTTTTAGTTAGATCTCTTTTCGTTTCATTTATAAAGTCTGAAAGAAAAACCACTTTCTTATCATCTTGATTTCATTTTATCCATAAAGGACTTCTTTTTGCTTTTTAAAAAGAATTTTTTTTGTTGAGATTAGGTCATTATTATTACAAAGCATAGGGCACTGGAAATTTGATTAGCCTCACAAGATTTCAGGCTCCCTTTATTCTTTTGTCTCTCTTGCATTAGTACTATCTCATCAAAAGAAAAAATAGTGTTGTTTTAAGTTAGATCTATCTATGTTTAAAATAAAAATCGAAAAAATAGATTGCATATGCATGTAGAGTGCTTGTTGTTTTTCTTTTAGGAAAAGAGACTCTTACCCATCTGATTGCTTTCAAAAAGAAAAATGAGTTTGGAATGTGTTTCTTGTCTTTGGATTTGATTTGTTCAAAGTATTTGTTTGGGAATTTTTGGTTTTAAAAAGGAAAAGAAAATACTCTCTCTCCCTCCTGTAAGTAGGCATACCTCGAACAATAAAGTGAAATATTTGCATCTACATATCTGCATGGTTTTACTTTTTCTGTCAAAATTCCATGCATTCACCTAACTGTCCACTTTAAAATTAATGGTAGTTATAGGATTAAAATTTACATAGCAATTTGAGTGATAGGCTAGAGACATGTTCGGGCATCGTTAAGCGTAGGAGCTGTCATTACTCGTCCACACTACATCTCAGGACTCACGCGATTCTTCCATGTACCGTCGGCATATCGAACGGCCTTTCATGTACCCTTGAGGTATATATAAAGGTACTTCATGTACTCGATTGTATATAGGAAGGCCCCTTTTGAATGGTTGTGCATTAGCCAACACTACTACCGATTTGAGCTCTCACATACCTTGCGTATATCGAGAGACCCCACTAGGATACCTTATCTATCTGAGAAAAGCCCTTTGGTCGTCTTGCTTGGAGCCATACACTGAAAACAGCATTCGAGGAGATTACTACACATGTACCCTTGTGGTATATCATGAGTGGCACCTTCTTGACAATCCTGGTGAGAGACCTGTCTATCTAAACTCCTCTTGTCATTTAAGTTTGCTTGTTTGGCTTGTAGCTTGAGTAGGGGAAATTTTGGTGTGTTTTTCTAGTTTTGAAACCCTAGGTCAGATAGGAACTGTACAAAATGGTTGAATTAATACTGTCCAGAAGAGTATGGGGCTTGCCACCTGATTTTATTCCTATTGCAGGAGAAGATCCTATGGAAGCTATCGACCAAGGAACTGCTACCAACTCCCAAGTGGGAGAAAATGTGACTGCAGAAAGAGAAGATCCATATCCTTCGCACGGTCCTCCCTTGGTTCAACAATCTTCTAGGAGTAATATTTCATTCCATTATCCCATGAAAGGCCATGTTGATGATACTACCCATCCATATTATGGTCCCAGTACTCCATTTTGGGATACCTCTATGGGACAGGTCATTGCTTCGTTTGGCATACGTCCATCCTCTTCTATAGAAATTTCACCAAATGAAGAAGAATTTAGACAATACCAGGCAGCTATTCTCTGTGCAAGAGAAATTGAGAAGAAAATAGATAACATATTGGGTACACCACCACCTTCCTCAACAATTTTTCCTATGGGATATCACTCACTTTCTGATTCTATGAAACCCATTGAGCCTATTCTAGATTGTGTTGTGATTCTACATAATCTAGGTCAAACTACCAACACCACTTCCTCCCATATTATGTCTATTCCAAATCCTCCTGGGTCTTCCGCACCTAGGGAACAACATTCAATTCTTGTTTCATCAATACCTTCTAGTGCCGGGGGGAAACCCCCGGAACGACCTATGTTACATGTCACTGGAGTTGTAGCTAGTCATGGATAGACCTCTATTATAGAGAAATCTATAGTCTATATCCCTCCTACCCATACAAATTTGGTTAACCCCCCATCCAGTCACTAGTACATTTCGATCCAAAATCCGACGGTTTGTTCCGACGGCGTGTGGATTTTTTCTTTTAACCGTGCCAAAAATCAGAAAGATTAAATTTTTTTTGAAATGGTGGGCATACATGTCACTTAAGCGATGACAATTCTCCTAAGTGTCGCTTAAGCGACGGCGCTAAAATTTTTATCATCCTAAGTGTCGCTTAAGCAACATCTATTCTCCTAAGTGTCGCTTAAGCGACGGCTCTATAATCAATTCATTGTTGTCAATTTTTCATAATAACGTTCCAAATTTTATTATTGTTGTGGAGGCCTTATGTAATGTACTTAACTCTAGGATTACAAAGAATAATAATAGAATGTGATAAAATACCAACGCTTGGCAAAAAAAATACAAGAGATAAATATATAGAACGTATAAAATAATCCTTTTATTAGTGATATCCAAAAGAGAGAGAAATGTTATCTAGCAT
>LPNX010223038.1:434214-510133 GCA_001517045.1 Pseudotsuga menziesii | reverse complement strand
TTGGTTGTGCTTGTCTTTGATGGAGTCCCATGAAGCCCAACACTGATCTGATGTGTGCCCATTCTTTCCACAACGCTTGCACTGCAAATCTGATCTTTTGGTGAAGTTATTTCTGCTCCCTCTGCCTCTGAAGCTTCTTCTTCCTCTGCCTCTCTTGCTGCTTTCTCCTTTGGGATGATCTTTGGATTGGTCTTTGGCGTGGTTCTTTTCTTTTTGAGCAAAGCAAAGTGATTCTCCAGTAGGCTCGGTTGTCTTCTTACCAAAGGCTTTCTCTCTGTCAGCTATCTTTTCTACCCGATGTATGCGGTTATATGGGTCAAACCCGCGTATGTATGCGATTATAGGTTTAGAAGCTGCGTATATCATTTTTCATATGTTTTTATGGATGATCAAGGAAACATCAAAGGACAAAAAATGGTCCATGGGGTCCAAAGAGTCTGCAGCAGGACAAGGGAAGGCCATACAAAGTGTGATTCACCTAGAGTGGTGAAATCTGCTGTAACAGATGCCCTATAATGTGTGAGGTTAGAGGGGTCATACGATCGCCGAAATACATTATAAGTCCATCCCAGAAGTGGAGTGATGAAGGATCCCAAATGGAATACCAGCCACCCAATCAACATAGTACAATAATACAACTCTGCATATAACTGCAAGTACATATAGCAGTCCTGGATACATAAGAGTACAATGGCCATGAATAGGAATAATACATGATATCACATATGTGGTCATCGCCACGTACAATATACATAAATCAGAATCTCCATGATGAAGATATACAAAGGACCATGATCTCCAAAATGGCTGAAGATATATAATAGATCAAGATCTCCATAGTGGCTGGAAATGTCTGACATATACTGGAATCAAGTCATGAGAGCTAAAATCTCATGAACACTGGCACGATCAAGGAGGTAGCATATAAGAGATTCCACCAATCTGGAAAGTTTTCTACAAAAACCGCTACGAGCACATGTCCTACTATGTGAATAGAGGTGTCGAGGTCGAACATAGTAGTCCATCATCTGATTACCGGTCATTAATGTATACCATTAACAGACGCGAGATCACCCACCAATGATGAAAATGGGAATCAAGGTACTAGAGTGAAAACTAACAAGTGTGAATAAATGTGTTGAGGTCGAACACCTGAGAGGATCCATCGATCAGGGGACATTGATGTATTCCCAAAAACTGTCGATGGCAAGAGTACCTGCCACTGATGACTGCAAGTCTCAAGGCACTCAAAAGGACTCTAGATTCCAATCCCAAAATAAATGATCTGAAGTCGATGGGATGAAATCCACTGGAAGGAGGGCATTAAGGCATCCCCCATCATCCAACACGAGGTACTCAGCAAAGATATATAATGTGGAAAGACTCGATCATAAGGTGCACAAACCAGTAACTGTACCGGGAATGGCCGACATGCAAAGTCAAGATAACTGAGGAATGGCCGACTAAGTTTCAACTTCCTTTGAACAAGAGCATAATGGCGTATGGTGACTGAATGAAGGCAGCATAGACTCGATATACAAACTGGGACATCTCTGTGATGCAGGAGGCATCAACAGAGGCTCCATAGGGACTAGAAGCTTAACCAGTCGATGGAGAAAAACTCAGATAAATGAGTACAACTCCTAAAGTCAAACTATAACCCAACCAATGGATGTGATATATAGTGCTCTGTTTGAAGGCGACACGACTCGACAGCTGCCAAAGATAACATCTTTCCTTGTCCAGCTTTTTGGTTTTTTGATTTTTCTCAACTTTTTCAGTTATTTGAAAAGCTTGAAAAAAGAATAAACTAGATTTATAGTTACAAACTAGGAGGAGATGAGTGTCATAAAGAAAAACAAACTAGTTCCAAGCAGTGGAACATACCTATGCTCAATGCAAGGATACATGTGTAGGATATCGACACTCAGGGGAAAATCCCCTCCCGGTTTAAAAAACTCAAAAACTCTCCTAAGATGAGTTAAATGATCAGTTCTATTTTTTGAAAAGACAGTAATATCATCAAGATAAATGACAACAAACTTACTGATCAGACCTCTAAATGCGATATCCATTGCCCTTTGAAATGGTGCTCCGGCATTAATTAAACCAAATGGCATTTTCCTATAGGCATAAGTTCCCAAAGGAGTCTTAAAGGTTGTTTTCAACTGGTCAGCTTTGGATACTAACACTTGGTTGTACCCTGAAAAGCCATCTAAAAGTGAAAACATCTCAGATCTAGAGACCTGTTGTAAGATTTTCTCCATTGGAGGAACAGGATAATTGTCCTTTTCTGAAACCTTATTCAGATTTCAAAAATCGACACATAACCTGATATCACCATTTTTCTTTCTGACGGGGACAAGATTTGCCACCCATTTTGCATGCCGTACCGGGAAAATTATTCTGGCGGCAAGGCGTTTATTCAACCCTTTCTTGACAGCTGGTTCTAGGCTGGGATGCATTTTCCTCAATTTCTGTTGGAAAGGTTTAGCCTCTTGTATCATGGGAATGACATGTTGCATTATATTAGGATTGAATGTTTTAAGATCCTCATACGTCCATGCAAAAATGTCTTTAAACTCTTTGAAGAGTTGTATGAAGGCTGTTTTTTCCTGGGGAGTGCACGTATTGCCCAGATTGACACATTGAGGATTGCGTTCAGTGCCTAGATTAATAATTTCAGATTGCATAATGGAGCTGTTGATTTTACAGTTCCTTGCAGCTTTAAATTTATCCTTCAAGTCATAGAATTTCTCAAGTTTGATTACTAATTTGGGAAGAGTACTAACTTGATTGAGAGATTCCTAAATTGAACAAGGCTTATGAATTACCGCAAAACTATATAGATCCTCATCGTGAGTCATTTCGTCAATGACCGCATCTTTAAAAGTATCCTTCAAAGTCAGAAAATCGATCAGCTGCTCGTCATTGTCGAAGACTCTCCAATTGGTAATGTTATTAGGGATGGACGGTCTGAAAAGCAATTCAACAGAGAAAGAATCAGTGAGCATTCCTTCAGATGGAATTAAACTTGAAGCAACGTTAGCTAAAATATCAGCTTCCTGATTTAGATAACGAGGGATAGAACTTATGTTAAAGGCTTCAAATGATAGTAATAGATTCCATACCTCTGCCTGATAATTTCTCAGATGCCCAACAATGCAATGTATAGTGTTACGTACCTGTCTAACAATAATATCAGAGTCTCCTAACACTACCAAAGCTTTGGATCCCAGGTCAATTGATTTTTTCAGCCCTTGAATCAGAGCTTCGTATTCAGCAACATTATTGGTGCAATCAAATTCTAACCTGCAAGCAATGAAATACCTTTTCCCATAGGGATCTATCAGCAAGCAACCTGCACCAGCCCCTTCTTTTGACTTAGATCCGTCGAAGTATAGAGACCAGAGACCATTGTTCAGATCTAAATGTACCGTGTTTGGAACTGGAATCTCTTCCGGAACTTGAGTGAAATGGAAAACTTCGGACTGCTGCACTGAGTTTTGGACCGGTGAAGTTTCAGCTTCAAAATTCCCAAAGAAAGAATCAACCATGTAGTTTCCCATTATGGTATCAGTGAATCATAATGGTTCATTTGAGTCGTCCAATTCTTTGACCATGTGTTTCATATAACGTTCTCAGTCAATCCTAATTTTATTCGGGCGACCATTATGGGGTATCCACAAATGCGACCAGTCTGTTGCAAAATATCCTTTCAATTTTTTAGACCAATATCTACTGAGAAATAGGCCATATGCTTCCGGGATGTCTGCAACAATTATATCAATGATAAAATGGACTTAAGGATTCGAAGATAACCTTATCAACACCTCTTTCAACTTTCCTATTACTTTCACATTTGACCGGTCAAGCTGCACAATACTTGTATAACAGGGCACAGGAACTGCATTAAGTTTTTTACATACAGAGTATGGCATAACATTCTTGGAAGCCCTTGAGTCTATCATAGATTTGTGCACTTTACGATTGCAGATTTCAAACATAAGTAAAAATGGAGGAGTTGAAGAATCAGATTTCTTGCCTATAGATGATGCATTGAGTGAAGATTTTGTTGAATTATCTTTAGTACTAGCAAAACTGTTTTGATTTGAAGGAGTTTTGCCACTTTTACTTGGAGATACGCCTTGCATCATTTTATCTCTAATCACAGGTAACTTAAGGAGTTCATAGATAGAGATGTTGGCTCTGATTTTCTTTAAATCTTCAATCAGATCGTATTCTAAATCAAGGGAAGGTGCAGATTTAATATTTGTAGGTTGATTTGTTGTTTTGACAACTGAACTATTATCCATAGCAGTTGTAGAAGGTTCCCCTGAGGGCTGATCTTTCTTACTTCTAGTGTTGTATTGATGCTGGTTTACATTGACAACACCCACATCTTCGTCATCAGTCAATTCTATGGTGTCCCAGAAATGGCTGATCACTTGAGGAGGTTTATCTTCTGTGTCATTATCTTTTCCTTAGGTATCTTCAGAACTCTGTCCTGAAGATTGAGTATCGTTTTCAGCTGATGTTTCTAGACCAGAAACTAATAATTTGAGGAAACTATTAATTTCATCAATGCTGTTAGCTTCAAAAGGTGGGGTCTGTTTTGCAGCTGCGTTTGGGAATGGCCTTCTGAAAGGTTGTCGAGGTGGTTCTTTCTTAAGAGCACTCTCAGAAGTACCTTTCTTTAAATCAATGATTTCATTGGACATCTTTTTAATAACTCTTTGGAGGCTGTCTAAATCTAGTGAATCCTGGCCTTTTTTCTCAGGAGTTGTGGTTTTAGAGGGACTCTCAGTCTTCTTACGAGAAGAATATGCGGAATCTGTGTCTACTCCAGGGTTTGTCTTTATGGCAGACATATCTTTCTCAACCTTAATTGCTTCTTCAAAGTTTTCAGCAAGGGTAAGTTTGGACTTTTGTCTGACAAACATGGCCATCCACACAGGCAGGGCTGAACTGTAAAATTCAATAGTGACTTCCTCAGCCGGCCTTGAAGTAGCAGGAATCCTGTTTGTTAGAGTTAGGAATCGCTGTTTAAAATCTTTGACCTTTTCCTTGGTTTCTATGCGAATTCTGGACAATTCTAGTACCAAGGTAGCATGAGTCTTGTCGTCTCCGAACTTGTTCATGAAAGCAAGATTGAATTCGTTCCAACTGGTTATAGAACCAGCCGTAAGTGAAAAATACCACATCGAATATTTACCCTCAAATGTACAAGGGAAAAGTCGACAGACTACATCTTCATGTTCAACATCCAAGATCCGAACTGCTAACATAAACTTCTTGACATGGTCTTCTGCCGGCTCTTTCAGCTCGGGGTTGAACTTAGGCAACAATTTCTCAGGATGCTTGGGTAAAGGATGTTGATCGCCTGGGACAACAACTGTATCTTGAGCTAACCATGGCATATTAACATTAGGGTTTGGGGGGTTTACACCTGCCACGTTCCTTGGAGTTGGAGGTGGTGAAGGTGGTGTTTGAGGAATGCGAGGGGGTGAATGAGGCGGTGATGGTGGTTGACCAGACCCTCCTAAAGCAAGTGGTCCTGAAGAAGATGAAGGTTGATTGGCATCGGTCAGAAGCTGTTGTATCTGAAGATTAGGAAAGGTACCTACAGGTTGCTCCTGTTCTTCCGTCACAGGTTCAGCACGATGAGTGCGAGGACGTGTGATCTGCGGGAGAGGTAATTCAGTGGGTTGGTTCCCAGTGAGATTCAAATAAGCCCTGGTTAAAATCCTACGAGATTCGTTTATGGCCTGTTGGAACTGATCAAGTTCTTCAGGTTGGTGAGTACCGTTAGAGTTGAATTGGGAGATAAGGTTTCGAACAGAGTCGTTCAATGGGGCCTCACTCAATCGTGATGATCAGAGAGTACGTGGCTGTGATGATGACTGTATTTTAGGGGTGATAGGTTGATTGGTTTTGTTAACAGTATTGTTTTCATCAACCATTTACTTAAGCTGACCCTCCTTCTAGCGCCATTGTTGACGGGCCGTAATAGGCACAAGAGTCAACCGAGGAACAACCCGATCCAAGAGTTTTCGAGATGCTCTCAGTCGTTTAAATAGCTGTTCCTGATGGGAATAAGGCCCCGTTGCCTTTCCTAAAGTTATTCCCCGCTACAGGAGAGGATTTGAAAAGGGAAAACTAAAACTACTGTTTGTTAATCAGATATAAACCTATCCCTACATGAGTTAATAAATGTTATATATTACAAGATCAATCAGTGAAATTACATCTACTTCAAGCAATTAATTTATCATACAAGAATAAACAAGTAACTGAATATTAACAGAGTTGATAAATTTACAGAGATATATTATAAACACTTGTACATTAATTACAAGAGAATAATCTGAATTGTAATATGAATATAAAGATCTGATTCAAATAATTTCCCAGTAAAACAATTAAAAGGAAACTACTAATGTAATCTAAGTCCTATCCTGATCAGGAGCGTGGAGAACATAAAATTGTAATCACATTTTCCAATAAGACTACTGCATTAATAATCTTGGAAATATTCAGAATAAATTCAGAACGTAAACAAGATCGCACAGTAGATATTATCATATACCTTATGATGTTCAAACATCAAACTTACAACACGACATATATCAGCAAAAACGAAAACAGTATAAGGCGACAATTATATATAAAATATTTGCACAATTCCATTAAAGAGATCATAACAAACATTAATAATGTGGAAAAAATAAAAAGACCAATCGATACAGTAAACACATATGCTAAGTAAAAATACTCTAAGCATATATAAGTATCACCAGTTTAAAAGATTGTAGCTGTTGACAGCAAACTGCCATAAGTCACAGGAAAATCAAACAGTGGTCTTGTGTCCTCCTTTCCCAAACTATCGAACTCTTCTCAATACCCATATGTCTCTTTAAATAACCAATTCATAGAGAAATGGTTCTATATAATCGGAAACCATAAAATCGAACTCATAACTAATCTCCTTAAAAATGACAAGTGAAACATGTCATTTTTAATATACATTGTAATGTTATGAAATCGGAGAAACTCAGTTCATAGCAAAAAATCAGGAAAGCAACAAAGGCACTAATTATATAGTGACACCTGGAAAAACTGTCCTCGCCAATCGATTTGTTCCCAATTATGTAGGGATCATCCAGATAGTAGGAAATCATCAAAATGCACGAAAGAAGATCCAAAACATTACCCACGATACTGCACACAAAAGAAATATAATTAAAACACATACAAAAAGAAAATGAAATAAACTAAATAATAAATGAATTAATACAAACTAAATACCTGTAAGAAAAACATGATTATCAACTTATCATAACTTCAAACCTGAAATCAAAAGTAAGTGCACCCCAACCCATTATAAATTCACAGGAGCGTTAAAAACCTGAATGTTCACACCACTTGATGGATTCTGCAACGGACCCTTAAATTGCATAAGAGTAATTTGAGCATTAAGCTCCCGTACTTTCTCTTCATTATTATGGTTTTCATTCTGCAACTTCAGTACTCTACGAATCAAACAATTCTTATGCTTTTTAAGATGAGACAAACACTTGGCATTTGAATCTTCCTCTTCTCTCAACCTTAAATTCTCAGCCTCGACCATATCACGATGAACTAACATTTCAGTCACTCTTCCTTCCATCCTGCGTATCTTATCCAACAAGCAGGTAACGAACATTGGGTGAATCATATCCCCAGCTTGATAAGAACTTGGTAAGTTTGTTTCTACAGTCTTTCCCTTAACTGGGAGATCAACAACAGGATCAACCCGAACATCCTTATCAAACGCGGGAGGGATATCATCAGCAAGGTTCGAAATGAACTCATGCCCAACATTTCGATCATCATCAGGTAGGACAGGGTTTCCTTCATCATCGTCTATCATGATAGTTTCCACATGAACACTATCGCTTACGGGTGGTTTGGCAACATTACCCTTGGCCATGCTTCTAGTAAACCTACCCAACAACTTAGCTTTCGGCCTGCTGCCTCCCCGATTGCAGGTATTAGTGCTTCTCCTCGGGATTATAGGAGATAAACCCAAAAAATTCTGCATACGTTTTGCAGACACAGAAGAGCCGGGGATACTTAAAGGAGGAGGAATCGACTCATTACAGGCATTGGGGCTCATACGACTAGTAGTGTTTGACACGGGCTTGCTTAAAGGCGAAACCGAAACTTGATTCAGCTCTTGATGCCTGATACATTCCTCGGGACAGTCAAACTGACAGTGGAAAAAGGCCGAAAAACCATTAGACTCAATGAATTCATCCCATGACCGGTCTAATTTCGACAATTCCCTCTCAATACACATTCTGACCAAGCCGTGATGGAAAAGGCTGTGACTAAGGTGTTTCGGACCCTTTTTAATAGCGGAGGACATTTTAGACAGACTCTGGACTAGGTAATGAGGTAGATTTAGAGGGAAACCGATAAAAACAGACATCAACCGTAGATGATAAACATAGGCTGAAGAGAGACGACCTTCACAGGTCACGTACCTGTGTATTAAGTCCAAGACCGGGTGCCATTCCCTTTTAAAGTATTTGCGGGATACACCAGTTCGGAACGATACATCTTGACAGGGATTCTTCAGTAATTGTCTCCATTCAGTAATGTCCATTCGCTGGTACTTAAACCACCTTTCGCCTGTTAATGGCAGACCAGTTGCAAGCGCAACTGAGCGTTCATCCACTCGAAACTGGAGATCACCAACCTTAACCTGAAAGTCTACCGAAGACAGAGCAAACACCCTCGTCACTTCAGGGTTTGAATCCAAGAACTTGCTGATAAACGAAAACCACCTGACATCTTCGACCTTGATTGAAAGCTCAGGGTTCGAATCAAGAAGCTTCATCTCACAGGGCTCGACTCTCACCACCGGCGCCATGACTAACTATGCACATGCATGAAGCCTTACCCAGAAATGATACCAAAGATCAAAACCCGAAAGAAAACTAGAGAGTGAGCACTAAGGGTGCATACCTAGGAGAAAACCTAAGCAATGGAGCCCGATACCTTCATAAACTAGCTGCGACATGAATAACCGTAGCCGATAACCCTGAAACTTCGGCATGACGGGGAATGATAACACTACAAGGTAATCAAAAACAAGAAATGACACCAAACGACTCGAGATCGAATTGATCTTGCCATTATTTATCCCGAGCTATTGACGTGAGACCACTCATTGCACAGACCAGAGGTGTTGAACAAGGATGGAGACACGACACTGAACAAGTACTCGGAATTGAATGTGATTGACAGAGCTAAGTACCAACGCAATGATACCATATCAATTTAGCAGCAGGTAGATTGGAATTGGAGGCGATGACATAAATTGAGTTGGCGATAAGCAATAATCCCATGCTACCCTTACCATAAACTTGATTTAACCTTCAAAGGTGGCGAGCCAAGCACCATAATACAAATCATCACACCAAAACCAGACTTTACAATATAGACCATGTTATAAAAATAAAGATTAAAATAATCATAGTAATATTGAAAATGGTTTGGAGCCTGAAGGGTACACTTAGGATACTGCATATTAGCATAAATTATTAAGCCTCCAATGTTCTAGGACCTTGCCACACTTACATTGGACCAACCATGCATACTTGTTAATTAACATCCAAATGAAACCTATGATAACGTACCAAACCATACTATGATCAATCATCCAATTTTTGCAACCTTATTAACATCTATAATAATAAAATCAAAATCAAGTAATAAACGTTTGGATAAGACTTCAAGATTAGGTTATGATAAAAAAATGGAAATTATTAATACTCATCCCTTAATTTTTTAAGGTAAATTTACCCCAAAATAATAACTTGATAATTATGATTTTGTCAAAGAATCTATAGTTTGCAAAGGCTGCTTTAAGAACATAGAATTTCACTGATTCAGTAGCTCACATAAAGTCATCATTTCAGTAGCTGGTGATTCATTAGATTTGTCCTGAGAAATTCGAACATTTCACCGAACAAAATAGGATTTTGTTTGATGAAATATGTTTTTTAAAGGCTGTTGAGCAAGGGCACAACAGATGGCGACTGACTGGGCGGAACAGTTATCTCTGTTTCTGAACCTGAAACCATGCAGTCAAAGAAATTAGATCCCTCATGTATGTTATTATACAGGCATCAATATTTAATATTTCAAACAGATTCAGGCATTTCACATTTTCTAAAAATTACCAGAAATTTACAGTCTTAATTATTTATTTGATGAAGGTCAAGTTTCTAAACAAAAATTAGTCCAAAAGAAGTAAAATAGTAAATGGCTTTGTTTTAAAGAATAAAATCTCAATACCACAAGCATGGCCCTGCTGCCAGCAAGCATCCATAGCCTCGACAGGGTTGCTTTAAAGCCCAAGGAATGCCAGTATCCCATCTGCTAGTTAGAGATATACAATCCTGGTTAGGTTGAACTGTCAGCCTCCTTTTTCTTTTTTCTTTTATATATATATATATATTTGAAGGCCATGGTTCTGGCTTGGTAACCAGATTGCAACCATGTCAGTCACCAGCCTGCATTACAATAAATAAACCGGCTCGTGATGAGACCTTTTATCCCTCAATATTTTTCCAAGGGCCATTGTCCAGGCTTTCTGACCGGAAACGAAAATGTTACTGAATGCAGACCTATGATCCTGAGCAGACTGGCTCGTTATGAGACCCTCTGTCCTTCAGATTAATCTTGAAAGCATTCCCACCCAACCATGGCCAAAATGTAGTTATATTTAATCCACAGTGAGATTATCTTGGTAGATGAGTAGGCAGACCTGATTCTCTTTACGAGAAAAGATGGCGTAAAAGACTTAAAAGATAACCTTGCCATGTCCTTCCCTAATCCTTTTGGAAAAATATTTGCCAAGACTCATATTGTTAATTAATATTAACATGGTTTAAGAATTTATGGTAAAGTCTAGAGCAATGAAAAACTATTCCCTGTTCAAGAAGTAAAATAGTGTGACAGTTTTCACGACAGTAATATCTTCGTGTATGATTTACAGATCAATTACAGAACTTGAAATAAGTCATCATTTTGAAGTTTGATAAACTGATCAGACTCAGAAATACACAAATCAAACAACAAATAAAAATGAGAAAATATCTAAAATAAACAAATAAAAAAAGAAACCAAAATAAAATCTACCAACCAAGCACAACACACAAGGTATATACAGGATAATCCCTTGAGGGGGATCAACAAAAATATTTCTTAATCAGGTGACCATTCACTGGAAGGTTGTCAATGTCACCCTCCAATGTCTGCAACCTGAAAGTGCTAGGACCAAGTTTTTCTGTAATAATAAATGGTCCCAGCCACAGGCATTGGAACTTCGTATGTTTTCCTTTGTCTTCGTGCTCCTTGTCCCATTTCAGAACTAGGTCACCTACTTCCAAATCCCTACTGGATGATTTTCTATGATCAAACCAACGTTTCACGGTCTGTTGGTGTTTATCAAACTTTTTCCTAGCCAACTCTCTATCTTCCTCCAGTTTATGCAAGGTGTTAATTCGATGCTCCATGGCAGAACATGGTGTCTCCTGTACCGAATGGGAGAGCTGTAGAGATGGTAAAAATAAGTGAGGAGGAAAAATAGCTTCCTTGCCTTATACCAGGAAAAAGGGAGAGTTTCCTATGGCAGCTTTGGGAGTCACTCTGTCAGCCCACAAGGCATTCGATAAAGCGTTGTGCCAATTCCTATGATGATTTACCACCGTGCGTTTCAGAATCTTGATTAAATTTTTATTGGAAGATTCAGCTAATCCATTACCCTGAGGATAATAATTAGCTGAATATTTTAACTTTATGCCCTTTTCCAATGCATACTCAGTTAATTTAATAGAAGAAAAATAAGTTGCATTGTCAAAAATCAAAGATTCGGGAACACCAAATCTGGTGATAATAAAAGAATCAAGGAATGATATATCCTGTTTCGAGTTAACCACTCGCAAGGGGATGGCTTCAACCCATCTAGTGAAATAATCTGTGGCTGTCAAAATGTATTTATGCTACTGTGAAGAAGCTGGTGTGATTGGGCCAACAATATCCAGACCCCATTGCTGAAATGGGACTTCGATAATAACCGGCTGGAGGGGTAAGGCTGCTTTCTTCAGCCTGCCTCCTGCTCTCTGACACTCCTGACACTTCCTGGCAAAGGAATATGCATCTTTGAACAACGTAGGAAAGTAGTAACCAGCTTTGAGTACTTTATGTGCAATGGTTTCTCTGCCAAAGTGTCCCACGGCTGGTCCTGTGTGTAATTGAGACAACACATTATCAGCTTCATTTCTTTCTAAACAATGAAGGAGGACTCCTTCGAAATTCTTTCTAAACAAAATGTTATCAATTAGATGATAAGGGGCAGATCTCAATCTCAAAGCCTTTTTATTACATGGGTCTAAATGTTCAGGAGCATTCCCATGCAATAGAAAAAACTTAATATCATTATACCAAGAATCAGGAGGAGTGGAGATCGGAAAAACTTCCCTTTCAAACAAAGAAGGTTCACCAAAGAAGTGCAGATCAGATTCAGAAACATCTGAAGATCCAGCTACCAACTTGCAGAGTCCTTGTCCTCTCACAATCTTTAAAGGCTTGATTTCCAGGTCATATTCCTGAAGTGCTGTGACCCAATGGGCTCGCTTTTCACCCAGATCCTTTTGTACCAAAATATTTCTAACTGCTGAATATGGCACAATGACCTTGGTATGAGATTTCAGTAAATCGGGCCGAAAATGTTTGACAGACTTAAAAACAATGAACGCTTGTTTGTCCACTTCTGGGTAATTCAGTTCTGCACCATTCAAACCAGAACTCGTAAAAGCAATGGGAGCTTCATTATTTTCCTGATTTTTCTGTGTTAGAACAGCAACGTATGAAGAGTCAGAAGCAAATGTGTACAAGATAAATGGCTTAGAGAAATCTGGGCTTGTTAAGGTAGGATCTTCAGCAATAGCTTTTAAGATACCATGAAAAGATTGCTTCTCTTCAGCAGACCATTTAAATTCAACATCTTTCTTAATCATTTTCTTAAGTGGCCTAACAATTTCATTGAACCCAGGAATAAATCTAAAAACAAAATTTATCTTCCCAAGAAATGACTACATAGATTTATTTGAGTGAGGCATATAAATTTGAGATATAGCATGAGTACGTTCTGGGTCAATATTGATACCTTGTTTAGAAACAACAAAACCCAGTAACTTACCTTCTGTAACTGAAAAGATAGATTTCTTAGGATTTAGAGAAATCCCATATTTCTTGCAACGCTCAAAAACTCTCCTAAGATGAGTTAAATGATCAGTTCTGTTTTTTGAAAAGACAGTAATATTATCAAGATAAATGACAACAAACTTACCGATCAGACCTCTAAATGCGATATCCATTTCCCTTTGAAATGTTGCTCCGGCATTAATTAAACCAAATGGCATTTTCCTATAGGCATAAGTTCCCCAAGGAGTCCTAAAGGTTGTTTTCAACTGGTCAGCTTTGGATACTAACACTTGGTTGTACTCTGAAAAGCCATCTAAAAGTGAAAACATCTCAGATCCAGAGACCTGTTGTAACATTTTCTCCATTGGAGGAACAGGATAATTGTCCTTTTCTGAAACCTTATTTAGAATTCGAAAATCGACGCATAACTTGATATCACCATTTTTCTTTCTGACGGGGACAAGATTTGCCACCCATTGTGCATGCCATACCGGGAAAATTATTCTGGCAGCAAGGAGTTTATTCAGCTCTTTCTTGACAGTTGGTTCTAGGCTGGGATGCATTTTCCTCAATTTCTGTTGGGAAGGTTTTAGCCTCTTGTTTCATGGGAATGACATGTTGCATTATATTAGGATCGAATGTCTTAAGATCCTCATACGTCCATGCAAAAATGTCTTTAAACTCTTTGAAGAGTTGTATGAAGGCTGTTTTTTCCTAGGGAGTGCACGTACTGCCCAGAATGACACATTGAGGGTTGTGTTCAGTACCTAGATTAATAATTTCAGATTGCATAATGGAGTTATTGGTTTTACAGTTCCTTGCAGCTTTAAATTTATCCTACAAGTCATAGAATTTCTCAAGTTTGATTACTGATCTGGGAAGAGTACTAACCTGATTGAGAGATTCCTGAATTGAACAAGGCTTATGAATTACCGCAAAATTATATAGATCCTCATCGTGAGTCATTTCGTCAATGACCACATCTTTAAAAGTATCCTTCAAACTTAGAAAATCGATCAGTTGCTCGTCATTGTCGAAGACTCTCCAATTGGTAATGTTATCAGAGATGGACGGTCTGAAAAGCAATTCAACAGAGAAAGAATCAAAGAGCATTCCTTCAGACGGAATTAACCTTGAAGCAACGTTAGCTAAAAGATCATCTTCCTGATTTAGATAACGAGGGATAGAACTTATGTTAAAGGCTTCAAATGATAGTAATAGATTCCATACCTCTGCGTGATAATTTCTCAGATGCCCAACAATGCAATGTATAGTGTTACGTACCTGTCTAACAATAATATCAGAGTCTCCTAACAGTACCAAAGCTTTGGCTCCCAGGTCAATTGATTTTTTCAGCCCTTGAATCAGAGCTTCGTATTCAGCAACATTATTGGTGCAATCAAATTCTAACCTGCAAGCAATGAAATTCCTTTTCCCATAGGGATCTATCAGCAAGCAACCTGCACCAGCCCCTTCTTTTGACTTAGATCCGTCGAAGTATAGAGACCAGAGACCATTGTTCATATCTAAATGTACCGTGTTTGGAACTCGAATCTCTTCCGGAACTTGAGTGAAATGGAAAACTTTGGACTGCTGCAATGAGTTTTGGACCGGTGAAGTTTCAGCTTCAAAATTCCCAAAGAAAGAATCAACCATGTAGTTGCCCATTATGGTATCAGTGAATAATACTGGTTCATTTGAGTCGTCCAATTCTGTGATCTTGTGTTTCATATAACGTTCTCGGTCAATCTTAATTTTATTTGGGCGACCATTATGGGGTATCCACAAATGCGACCAGTCTGTTGCAAAATATCCTTTCAATTTTTCAGACCAATCTCTGCTGAGAAATAGGCCATATGCTTCCAGGATGTCTGCAACAATTATATCAATGATAAAATGGACTTGAGGATTCGAAGCTAACCTTATTAACACCTCTTTCAACTTTCCTATTACTTTCACATTTGACCGGTCAAGCTGCACAATACTTGTATCACAGTGCACAGGAACTGCATTAAGTTTTTTACATACAGAGTATGGCATAACATTGTGCACTTTACGATTGCAGATTTCAAACGTAAGTAAAAAAGGAGGAGTTGAAGAATCAGATTTCTTGCCTATAGATGATGCATTGACTGAAGATTTTGTTGAATTATCTTTAGTACTAGCAGAACTGTTTTGATTTGAAGGAGTTTTGCCACTTTTACTTGGAGATACGCCTTGCATCATTTTATCTCTAATCACAGGTAACTTAAGGAGTTCATAGATAGAGATGTTGGCTCTGATTTTCTTTAAATCTTCAATCAGATCGTATTCTAAATCAAGGGAAGGTGCAGATTTAATATTTGCAGGTTGATTTGTTGTTTTGACAACTGAACTATTATCCGTAGTAGTTGTAAAAGGTTCCCCTGAGGGATGATCTTTCTTACTTCTAGTGTTGTATTGATGCTGGTTTACATTGACAACACCCACATCTTCGTCATCAGTCAATTATGTGGTGTCCCAGAAATGGCTGATCACTTGAGGAGGTTTATCTTCTGTGTCATTATCTTTTCCTTGGGTATCTTCAGAACTCTGTCTTGACTATTGAGTATCGTTTTCAGCTGATGTTTCTAGACCAGAAACTAATAATTTGAGGAAACTATTAATTTCATCAACGCTGTTAGCTTCAAAAGGTGGGGTCTGTTTTGCAACTGCGTTTGGGAATGGCCTTCTAAAAGGTTGTCTAGGTGGTTCTTTATTAGGAGCACTCTTAGAAGTACCTTTCTTTAAATCAATGATTTCATTGGACAACTTTTTAATAACTCTTTGGAGGCTATCTAAGTCTATTGAATCCTGGCCTTTTTTCTCAGGAGTTATGGTTTTAGAGGGACTCTCAGTCTTCTTACGAGAAGAAGATGCGGAATCTGTGTCTACTCCAGGTTTTGTCTTTATGGCAGACATATCCTTCCCAACCTTAATTGCTTCTTCAAAGTTTTCAGCAAGGGTAAGTTTGGCCTTTTGTCTGACAAACATGGCCATTGACACAGGCAGGGCTGAACTGTAAAATTCAATAGTGACATCCTATGCCGGCCTTGAAGTAGCAGGAATCCTGTTTCTTAGAGTTAGGAATCGCTGGTTAAAATATTTGACCTTTTCCTTAGTTTCTATGCGAATTCTGGACAATTCTAGTACCAAGGCAGCAGGAGTCTTGTCGTCTCTGAACTTGTTCATGAAAGCAAGATCGAATTCGTTCCAACTGGTTATAGAACTAGCCATAAGTGAAAAATTCGACAGACTACATCTTCATGTTCAACATCCAAGAGCCGAACTGCTAACATAAACTTCTTGACATGGTCTTCTGCCGACTCTTTCAGCTCGGGGTTGAACTTAGGCAACAATTTCTCAGGATGCTTGGGTAAAGGATGTTGATTGCCTGGGATAGCAACTGCATCCTGAGCTAACCATGGCATATTAACATTAGGGTTTGGGGGGTTTACACCTTCCATGTTCCTTGGAGTTGGAGGTGGTGTTTGAGGAATGCGATGGGGTGAATGAGGCAATGATGGTGGTTGACCAAACCCTCCTGAAGCAGGTGGTCCTGAAGAAGATGAAGGTTGATTGGCGCCGATCAAAAGCTGTTGTATCTGAAGATTAGGAAAGGTACCTACAGGTTGCTCTTGTTCTTCCGTCGCAGGTTCAGAACGATGTGTACGAGGAAGTGTGATCTGCGGGAGAGGTAATTCAGTGGGTTGGCGCCTGGTGAGATTCGAATAAGCCCTGGTTAAAATCCTACGAGATTCATTTATGGCCTGTTCGAACTGATCAAGTTCTTCAGGTTGGTGAGTACCGCTAGAGTTGAATTGGGAGATAAGGTTTCGAATAGAATCGTTCAGTGGGGCCTCACTCAATCGTGATGATCAAAGAGTACGTGGCTATGATGATGACTGTATTTGAGGGGTGATAGGCTGATTGGTTTTGTTAACAGAATTGTTTTCATCATCCATTTACTTAAGTTGGCCCTCCTTCTAGCGCCATTGTTGACGGGCCAAAATAGGCACAAGAGTCAACCAAGGAACAACCCGATCCAATAGTTTTCGTGATGCTCTCAGTCGTTTAAATAGCTGTTCCTGACGGGAATAAGGCCCCGTTGCCTTTCCTAAAGTTATTCCCCGCTATAGGAGAGGATTTGAAAAGGGAAAACTAAAAATACTGTTTGTTAATCAGATCTAAACCTATATTTACATGAGTTAATAAATGTTATATCTTACAAGATCAATCAGTTAAATTACATCTACTTCAAGTAATTAATTTATCATACAAGAATAAACAAGTAACTGAATATTAACAGAGTTGATAAATTTACAGAGATATATTATAAACACTTGTACATTAATTACAAGAGAATAATCTGAATTGTAATATGAATATAAAGATCTGATTCAAATAATTTGCCAGTAAAACAATTAAAAGGAAATTACTAATCTAATCTAAGTCCTATCCTGATCAGGAGCGTGGAGAACATAAAACTGTAATCACATTTTCCAATAAGACTACTGCGTTAATAATCTTGGAAATATTCATAATAAATTTAGAACTTAAACAAGACCGCACAGTAGATATTATCATATAGCTTATGATGTTCAAACATCAAACTTACAACACGACATATATCAGCAAAAATGAAAACAGTATAAGTCGAGAATTATATATAAAATATTTGCACAATTCCATTAAAGAGATCATAAGAATCATTAATAATGTGGAAAAAATAACAAGACCAATCGATACAGTAAACACATATGCTAAGTAAAAATACTGTAAACATATATAAGTATCACCGGTTTAAAAGACTGTAGCTGTTGACAGCAAACTGCCATAAGTCACAGGAAAATCAAACAGTGGTCTTGTGTCCTCCTTTCCCAAACTATCGACCTCTTCTCAATACCCATATGTCTCTTTAAATAACCAATTCATAGAGAAATGGTTCTATATAATCGGAAACCATAAAATCGAAATCATAACTAATCTCTTTAAAAATGACAAGTGAAACATGTCATTTTTAATATACATTGTAATGTTATGAAATCGGAGAAACTCAGTTCATAGCACAAAATCAGGAAAGCGACAAAGGCACTAATTATATAGTGACACCTGGAAAAACTGTCCTCACCAATCGATTTGTTCCCAATTATGTAGGGATCATCCAGATAGTAGGAAATAATCAAAATCCACGAAATAATATCCAAAACATTACCCACGATACTGCACACAAAAGAAATATAATTAAAACACGTACAAAAAGAAAATGAAATAAACTAAATAATAAATGAATTAATACAAACTAAATACCTGTAAGAAAAACTTGATTATCAACTTATCATAACTTCAAACCTAAAATCAAAAGTAAGTGCACCCCAACCCATTATAAATTCACAGTAGCGTTAAAAACCTGAATGTTCACACCACTTGATGGATTCTGCAACGGACCCTTAAATTGCATAAGAGTAATTTGAGCATTAAGCTCCCGTACTTTCTCTTCATTCTTATGGTTTTCATTTTGCAACTTCAGTACTCTACGAATCAAACGATTCTTATGCTTTTTAAGAGGAGACAAACACTTGGCATTTGAATCTTCCTCTTTTCTCAAGCTTAAATTCTCAGCCTCAACCATATCACGATGAACTAACATTTCAGTCACTCTTTCTTCCATCTTGCGTATCTTATCCAACAAGCAGGTAACGAACATTGGGTGAATCATATCCCCAGCTTGATAAGAACTTGGTAAGTTTGTTTCTACAATCCTTCCCTTAACTGGGAGATCAACAACAGGATCAACCCGAACATCCTTATCAAACGCGGGAGGGCTATCATCAGCAAGGTTCGAAATGAACTCATGCCCAACATTTCAATCATCATCAGGTAAGACAAGGTTTCCTTCATCATCGTCTATCACGGCAGTTTCCACATGAACACTATCGCTTACGGGTGGTCTGGCAACATTACCCTTGGCCATTCTTCTAGTAAACCTACCCAACAACTTAGCTTTCGGCCTGCTACCTCCCTGATTGCAGGTATCAGTGCTTCTTCTCGGGGTTACAGGAGACAAACCCGAAGACTTCTTCATACATTTTGCAGACACAGAAGAACCAGGGCTACTTAAAGGAGGAGGAATCGACTCATTACAGGCATTGGGGCTGATACGGCCAGTAGTGTTTGACACCGGCTTGCTTAAATGCGAAAAAGAAACTTTATTCGGCTCTTGATGCCTGATACATTCCTCGGGACAATCAAACTGACAGTGGAAAAAGGACGAAAAACCATTAGATTCAATGAATTCATCCCATGAACGGTCTAATTTCGACAATTCCCTCTCAATCAACATTCTGACCAAGCCGTGATGGAAAAGGCTGTGACTAATGTGTTTTGGACCCTTTTTAATAGCGGAGGACATTTTAGACAGACTCTGGACTAGGTAATGAGGCAGATTCAGAGGAAAACCTATAAAAATAGACATCAACCGCAGATGATAAACATAGGCTGAAGAGAGACGACCTTCACAGGTCACGTACCTATGTATTAAGTCCAAGACAGGGCGCCATTCCATTTTAAATTATTTGCGGGACACACCAGTTCGGAACGATACATCTTGATAGGGATTCTTCAGTAATTGTCTCCATTCAGTTATGTCCATTCGCTGGTACTTAAACCATCTTTCTCCTGTTAATGGAAGACCAGTTGCAAGCGCAACTAAGCGTTCATCCACTCGAAACTGGAAATCACCAACCTTAACCTGAAAGTCGGCCGAAGACACAGCAAACACCCTAGTCACTTCAGGGTTTGAATCCGAGAACTTGCTGATAAATGGAAACCACCCGACATCTTCGACCTTGATCGAAAGCTCAGGGTTCAAATCAAGAAGCTTCATCTCACAGGGCTCGAATCTCACCACCGGCGCGATGACTAACTGTGCACATGCACGCAGACCTACCCAGAAAATATACCAAAGATCAAAACCCAACAACAAACTAAAGAGTGAGCACTCAGGGTGCAGACCTAGGAGAAAACCTAAGCAATGAAGCCCGATACCTTCATAAACCAGCTGCGACATGAATAACTGCAGCCGATAACCCTGAAAATCCGGCATGACGGGGAATGATAACACTACAAGGTAATCAAAAACAAGAAATGATGGCAAACGACTCGAGATCGAACTGATCTTTCCATTATTTATCCCGGGCTATTGACATGAGACCACTCATTGCATAGACCACAGGTGTTGAACAAGGATGGAGACACGACACTGAACAAGTAATCAGAATTGAATGTGATTGACAGAGCTAAGTACCAACGCAATGATACCATATCAATTTAGCAGCAGGTAGATCGGAATTGGAGGCGACGACATAAATTGAGTTGGCGATAAGCAATAATCCCATGCTACCCTTACCGTAAACTTGATTTAACCTTCAAAGGTGGCGAGCCAAGCACCATAATACAAATCATCACACCAAAACCAGACTTTACAATATAGACCATGTTATAAAAATAAAGATTAAAATAACCATAGTAATATTGAAAATGGTTCGGAGCCTGAAGGGTACACTTAGGATACTTCATATTAGCATAAGTTATTAAGCCTCCAATGTTCTAGGCCCTTGCCACACTTACATTGGACCAACCATGCATACTTGTTAATTAACATCCGAATGAAACCTATGATAACGTACCAAACCATACTATGATCAATCATCCAATTTTCGCAACCTTATTAACATCTATAATAATAAAATCAAAATCAAGTAATAAACGTTTGGATAAGACTTCAAGATTAGGTTATGATAAAAAAATGGAAATTATTAATACCCATCCCTTAATTTTTTAAGGTAAATTTACCCCAAAATAATAACTTGATAATTATGATTTTGTCAAAGAATCTATAGTTTGCAAAGGCTGCTTTAAGAACATAGAATTGCACTGATTCAGTAGCTCACATAAAGTCATCATTTCAGTAGTTGGTGATTCATTAGATTTGTCTTGAGAAATTCGAACATTTCATCAAACAAAATAGGATTTTGTTTGATCAAATATGTTTTTTAAAGGCTGTTGAGCAAGGGCACAACAGATGGCGACTGACTGGGCAGAACAATTATCTCTATTTCTTAACCTGAAACCATGCAGTCAAAGAAATTAGATCCCTCATGTATGTCATTATACAGGCATCAATATTTAATATCTCAAACGGATTCAGGCATTTCACATTTTCTAAAAATTACCAGAAATTTACAGTCTTAATTATTTATTTGATGAAGGTCAAGTTTCTAAACAAAAATTAGTCCAAAAGAAGTAAAACAGTAAATGGCTTGGTTTTAAAGAATAAAATCTCAATACCACAAGCATGGCCCTACTGCCAGCAGGCATCCATAGCCTCGACAGGGTTGCTTCAAAGCCCAAGGAATGCCAGTATCCCATCTGCTAGTTAGAGATATACAATCCTGGTTAGGTTGAACTGTCAGCCTCCTTTTTTTTTTCCTTTTTTTATATATATATTTCTGAAGGCCGTGGTTCTGGCTTGGTAACCAGATGGCAACCATGTCAGTCACCAACCTGCATTACAATAAATAAACCGGCTCGTGATGAGACCTTTTTTCCCTCAGTGTTTTTCCAAGGGCCATTGTCCAGGCTTGGTGACCGGAAACGACAATGTTACTGAATGCAGACGTATGATCCTGAGCAGACTGGATCGTTATGAGACCCTCTGTCCTTCAGATTAATCTTGAAAGCATTCCCACCCAACCATGGCCAGAATGTAGTTATATTTAATCCACAGTGAGATTATCTTAGCAGATGGGGAGGCAGACATGATTCTCTTTACGAGAAAAGATGTCGTAAAAGACTTAAAAGATAACCTTGCCATGTCCTGCCCTAATCCTTTTGGAAAAATATTTGCCAAGACTCATATTGTTAATTAATATTAACATGGTTTAAGAATTTATGGTAAAGTCTAGAGCAATGAAAAACTATTCCCTGTTCAAGAAGTAAAATAGTGTGACAGTTTTCAGGACAGTAATATCTTCGTGTATGATTTACAGATCAATTATAGAACTTGAAATAAGTCATCAGTTTGAAGTTTGATAAATTGATCAGACTCTGAAATACACAAATCAAACAACAAATAAAAATGAGAAAATATCTAAAATAAACAAATAAAAAAAGAAACCAAAATAAAATCTACCAACCAAGCACAACACACAAGGTATATACAGGATAATTCCTTGAGGGGGATCAGCAAAAATATTTCTTAATCAGGTGACCATTCACTGGAAGGTTGTCAATGTCACCCTCCAATGTCTGCAACCTGAAAGTGCTAGGACCAAGTTTTTCTGTAATAATAAATGGTCCCAGCCACAGGCATTGGAACTTCGTATGTTTTCCTTTGTCTTCGTGCTCCTTGTCCCATTTCAGAACTAGGTCACCTACTTCCAAATCCCTACTAGCTGATTTTCTATGATCAAACCAGCGTTTCACGGTCTGTTGGTGTTTATCAAACTTTTTCCTAGCCAACTCTCTATCTTCCTCCAGTTTATGCAAGGTGTTAATTCGATGCTCCATGGCAGAACATGGTGTCTCCTGTACCAACTGGGAGAGCTGTAGAGATGGTAAAAATAAGTGAGGAGGCAAAATAGCTTCCTTTCTGTATACCAGGAAAAAGGGAGAGTTTCCTATGGCAGCTTTTGGAGTCACTCTGTCAGCCCACAAGGAATTCGATAAAGTGTTGGCTGCTATGGGCAGACCCGGGTTAACTATAATCAACCAACAACACCCCTAGATCACTGGCCCTTTCGGCGACAGACCGCAAAGCGTCCTGAAGTCTCACCCGAAGTGAATCTAATGGGTTGGCCAAGGACTCAAGCGTCTTGGACCGGGTTCTGTGGCAGTCGCATTGGTGGCTCGTAGCTCTCCTAGCTGCGAGGTCTCTTTCTGTGCGTCGCGCTATCTCCTGCTTGCGTCGCGCGATCTCCTCGCCTCGCAGCTCTACTAGCCATGATATATTCCTTTATACCGTCGCGCAATCCTTTCCTATGGTGTGCACTTCCCCAGACTCGCGATCTCTCCGACCTTATCGCACCACCGCACACTGTGTGACACGCAGTTCCTACCTAACGCTAAGTCCTTAACCCGCGGTATCGCGCGCCGCAGCTCCTCTGCCGGTGCGGTATCACCTCTCTGTGATATCCTACCTCCGCGGTTTAATGCACTTAGCATTGCTCGTGTCGACGTGCAAGAATTAACATACAAGGCTATTCGATACTGCAATAGAGACTGTTTTACGCAAAGCATAAATGAACCATATACAGCATGCCAAAGACTTTAACTTATGTTTACCCTTCTATATTGCTGTGAATTGATTAACACATTCATTCATTTAAACTGTAAACAAAGTCCATGAACTGACTGAGAAATCCATAAGTAAACATAACACATAAACCAATCGCATAACACTTGATTTTAACGTGGTTCACCTCCAGGATGGAAGTTACGTCCACAGAACTGTGTTTTTATTATAGCTCAGGGGAAGGTAAAACACAGTTCTGCTGCACCACATATGCAGCTTAAGATCTTCTCTCTTAGATCTCTTTTCTCTTCTATATTTCTCTCCTACAATATACTCTTCCCTCTCTGTCGATCCCTGCGGATCGTTACATGCATATTCTATAAGCCAGCTACTGGTTACCGTAAGATTGCTACCGCTAATAACAGAACCATAGCTAGGCTTTTACAACAGTCTAATAATTTGCAAAAACTACTAACAACTGAATGAACCAACTAACTAACTAACAAAATGACTAGCTAACCCTCCAACCCTTTTACAATACAAAATATATTCCTTTATAGGCAGCCCGAAGGTCTTGCCATTACAAAACTATGGGCCTGTCCCAACAATAACCCAAAACCCTAACTAGTTACAGTCGGCCATATCTGTACTTGAGGTAGCCTCTTTTCGTCACACCACAGCTCTCTGCAGTCTTCCATGCTTCCTGGCATTGATCATGGGTATTATGCACCGCTTCGCTTTTCTGTCCTTTGCCTTCAATGATTCATCCTCGTTGCTCCTTCTCCTTTATGAGGGTCGCTGAGCCCTCCTATCTTCCGCCACTGCCTTCAATGCAGTGGTTGAGTTCTCTCTTCTCGGCCGCTCAGGTACCGTTTCCTTTCTTGACTTTTCTATCTTAAAAGTCATGGTTTCCGGCTCTGCTCTCCAGCTGGAAATGTGCTACGGCTTCGTAGCTCTGTCTTAACTTCTTTCTGCCAAAACTTATCTTTCCGCCAAACTAGCAGCTTCTTCTGTAGCTGTGGGACCCTGCTCCAACAGTACCCTGACACTTACTTGTGGCTGGCCCTCGAGCCACCTCCAGCAGGCTTCTCCTGCTATAGCTTTTCCTTGGTTTCCTGTGAAGCCCTCTGCAACCTGTCACGAAGTCCTGTGACTTCCTTCTGCATCACTTCGACACGCTCTTTATAGTTTATGTAACTTGGTTCGCTTGGCTCTCTTATCCTTCCTGCCCAATGTCATGGTCTCGCTCTCTTCGCTCCTGAAACCTTTTAAGAGCCTTCTAGTGTTTGAGAGGTTTTCTACAGATATCCTTTCCTCTTTATCTGGGTTAGAACTTTTATCACAAGGAAAGTTTGTATCTTCCAGCCTTCTCAAACATTTCATTCCATCTGGAGCCTTGTATATGAAGGAGTGGCAAACCATGAATTCCATTCCGAGAACAAGCCTTTGTCCGCGTTCTTGAATTCTACCGTCCGCTAGGTTTGCTGTCCTCTTCCACTTCTCTTCTCTTCGAAGTGCTCCAGGTACACATGCTGCCTCTGATCGTCAGATTTTTGTTGCGTTGCCTCCGCAATATTTGGTGCTTTTCTTAGCTGATCAGATAGGTCGGTGACCTTCTCCCGTTGCTTTCTTTTTCTCATTTTTACTTTTTGCCTAGCAGGAGATTTCTTCTCATCATTCTTCTGCTCTGCTTTCTTATCTTCAGTGATCGGCTCGGTGTTCTTCTTCTCCTTAGCAGAGACTCTTTTGACAACTTCTACTTCTGGCGCTTGACTCTTCATCCTTAGTGGCTGTCTGACTTGTGCTGTACTTAATTTCACAACCCTGGGCGACATCGTCATGGAGGACCTACGGCCACCAGGGTCGAAACGTCTCAGCATGCCTTCTTAGTACAAATGGTGGATGTGCACTGGCTACAACTTCTGAAAATCACAGCACTCTGTAACCACTTAGCTCTGGACACAGAACTCTTAACAACTTACTCTATAGCTCTCGGTTTTTCTGCAAATGTAACCGTCCCACTTGAATACTTGCTGCTTTTATGCCCAATACGATAATCCCGGACGCAATGGTCATCTAGACTGAACCCGTCGGTTGTCATTAATGTCTGGATAAGACCACACTTGCCATCCGATCCCTAATAAATGCGGAAATCTGATCGAATTTCCCTCGAAACGTGTGTGTACAGGCGCCGGTCTCGTCGGAGATTTGCTAAATCTGGAAAAATTGATTATACTGCTGCCAAATCTACGGTAAGATATACCGGTCATTACCTCATTAACTACCTGTCAGATGCTGACTTGACTGGCCTTTGTCGGTTGCAAAACTTGGTACGTGGCACGTGGAAACATCGCGCTGCTGCGATGTGACTCCACATCACCTGCATAAAACAATATTTTTTTTTTTTTTTTGGACTCGATTCCTCATACTTAGAATAATACCTGCCGGTGTAGACTTGTTCCCAGTGCGATGCCTCCTTTCAACTACACTGGACATCTGCACCTCCATAGACTGGTTAAGCTAGGGCTGAGAGGCAGGGTGGCTATCACTATAGGGCTTAAGCCTACTGCCATTAATCCATGTGGGAAAAAGCTCCCCATTTAGTTGGCTGAGCTGAACGACACCTCCCTTTGTGACTTGCTGTATCTGATATGGCTCCAGCCAATGTGTCTTGAACTTCCATGGAAACTTAATGAATTTGCTGTCATAGAGGAGCACTAGGTCTTCGATCTAGAAATTCTTATTCTTAATGTGTCTGTCATGCCAAGCTTTTTCTCGTGCCTTCTGTACTTTCTGATGGAATCCGGCGATGAATCTGTCTTCTTCTAAGGCAAGCAGCTGTGCTAGCCTTTCCTCAACTGTGTCTGTATCAGTCATCCCGGTAATCTGAGCGATTCTTAAACTGGGAAGAATATACTCCATAGGCATAACAGCCTCCTGTCCATACACCAAGCTGAAAGGTGTGTGTCCCGTAAGTTTCTTGCATGTGGTCCTGTACGCCCATAATACATCATTAACTCTGAGGTCCCAATCATTCCTCTGGCTGTTGCAAATCTTAGTAAGAGAATTTTCTAAAATATTATTAAAGGCCTCCACTGTACCATTAGCCTGTGGGTGGTAGGGAGTGCTCTTATGGCGCTGAATCTGGAATTCTTCTGTCAATGCCTCATTAGTGTTGTTCAAGAAATGTGTACCTTGATCACTCATCAAAATTACTGGGCATCCAAGTCTACTGATGATGTTTTCAAAAAGGAACTGTGCGGCTGTAGCAGTATCACAATTTCTTACTGCTTTGGCCTCTGCCCATCTGGTGAGGTACTCTGTTCCCGTGATAATATATCTCGCACCAGTGCGCTTTCCTGGTGGGTTGATAGGACCCACAAAATCTATAGCCCATTTGTCAAATGCGCGCAATGTGACCTGTGGTCGCAGCGGCATTTCATCGCGTCGTGAGGGTTTTCCTACCCTTTGGCAGATATCCCAGCATCTGCAAAAGTCCTTGGTGTCTTTATGCAACGTAGGCCACCATAATCCTACCTCCAGGATTTTCTACGCAGTCGGCTTTCCTGCGAAATGACCTCCTGCGGTTCCTGAATGTGCCTCTCTGATAATAGCGTCTTTTTCATGTGGCATCACACATCTGCACAGAACTTCATCTAGACCTAACTTGTATAGGTGTCCTGCGATGAGGGTGAAGTCTGCTGCTTTAACAACCAACTGCTTCTTTTGCTGCTTAATAAACTCGTCAGGTGCTACTCCCGTAGTGAGAAATTGAATAATATCGGCATAGTACTCATCTGCGATTTGGATAGAGAACAACGATGCATCTGGTAGATTGTCATCTAGGTTACTTGGATCTTCTCCTGAGTCTATCCGCGACAAACGATCAGGTCCTGCATTCAGTCTTCCTGGTTTCACAATGATTTCAAAATCATACTCCTGAAAGAGGAGTAACCATCTGCAGATTCTCCCCCCTAACACTGGCTTATTGACCAAATACTTTAACACGGAATGGTCAGTAAAAATATTGAATGGGGCACCAAACAGGTAGTGCCTGAACTTCTGTAGCACATGCACCATGGCTAGTCCTTCTCTTTCAGTTGTGGTGTAGTTCTTTTCTGCTGTCGAGAGCTTTTTGCTAGAATATGCGATAGGGTGGTCAATGTCCCCTTCTCCTGGTTGTGTTAAAACAACCCCTAATGCGATGCCAGATGCATCCACATGTACATGAAATGGCTTAGTCCAGTCGGGAAATACTAAGATGGGTGCTGTAACCATCTTCTCTTTAAGCATGTCTAGACTCTGCTGACATTCCTCATTCCATAGGAATTTTACATCTTTCTTGAGCAATTTCTCCATTGGTGCTGTAATCTTTGCGTAGCCCTTGATGAACTTTCTGTAGTACCTGGTATGACCAAGTACTGTCCTCAGTTGCTTGACTGAGTTGGGTGCTGGAAGGTTTACAATGATGGCAATCTTCGTGGGATCTACCATCAAGCCTTGTCTGCAAACAATGTGACCCAACAAAATACCAAATGGTGCACAAAATATACATTTCTTCAAGTTTAGAGAAATCTGGTACTGCCTACATTTCTCTAACATCAGTCTTAAGTCTCCTATATGCTTGTCGATTAGTCCAAATACAGTCCAATCATCAAAATATACCTCTAAGAATTTATGAATGTATTCTTTAAATACAGCAACGACTACTCTAGAAAATATAGCTAGTGCATTCTTAAGACCAAAGGGAATTACCGTATACTGGAACGAGCCCCATTCTGTTGGAAAGGTGGTCTTGGACCGATCTTCTGGATGTATTATGATCTGATGGTAGCCTGAAAACCCATCAGTGAAGGAGTAGACCTCATGTCCTCCCACGTTGTCTAATAGCTCATTAGTGAACGATGTTGAAAATGGATCGTGAAGCGATGCATCGTTGAGCTTGCGCAGATCAACACAGATCCTGATGTCTCCTTTTGTTTTATTTTCTTGTACGACCATGGGGCTAACCCATTCGCTTTATTCTACTGGCTCAATGATGCCTGTTGCTAGCATCTTATCGATTTCTTCCTTTACTTTTTCTTTGTAGCGCGGATTCAATCTATATGGGTGCTGCTTAACTGGTCTAGCATCCTCCTTCAATGGTATCCTCATAACTGCCAGGTATCCAACTATTCCCTTCATCTCTGTGAACTTGGTGGGAAATAGGTCCTGATAGTCATGTAACAAGTCGGCAATCTGTCCGACTGTTTCATCATTCCAATAGTCTCCAATAGAGGAAAACTTAGGTTCTGCGTCTGTGCCAATATTGATCTTTTTAATCTTGATAGGTTCGGTGATTGCTGGAATCTCTAAATGTGGTCCCCTAACATCGCGAGTCCCTTCTGACTCCAGAATGTTGGTGTTGCGAGGATCCTCATCCTCATCCTTATCTTCATTGTCTGGCTTTGCTGCGAAGTTATAGCACTCAAGTGCGTCTTGCAACTAGATGGCCCACTCAGGTTGAGCCTGCACTGAGATGGTACAGTCCTTGAATATATTGATCTTGATTATATCTAGGGCTTGAGAAACACTTGGATGTTCTGATTCAAATGCAAAGGTAATTAGGAAACTGTCTGTCATAAGTGACCATGTGGTCGTCCCCTTGCGCAACTCGGTCTCTGTGTACCAGTTCCTTGGAACTGTGTCCAATGTGTGAATGAATCTGTGAACCCATTCATCCTCGGGAATGTCCAACTAGTTCTGTTCACATGTCTGAATGTGTGCCCTGGGGTCAGTTTCTCCTATGTACTTCTGCGGGACATACTCTTTGTCGACTGAAAATCTGATTGCCATCAATATTTTAATATCATCCCATGATGCGATATTTTCTTTATGCGCATACCACCATCTTACAGGTGTGGCTCGTACTGCAAGGTCCATAGCTGTGATCCTCTGCTCGTAAGGAATCTGTTGCTCAAACTGATCAAGGAATTCCTAAATATCTGTTAGGCCATGATATGATGGAATCTCAGTGATCTCTGCACCAATCCATCGCAGTGACTTACTCATAAACGCACATTTATGTGCTGAGACATCGTAAAGTCTGTTCTGCCAGTTCTCTAGACCAATATCAGAATCCGATGCGCATGAGCTGTCGCATTGCCAACTAATGTTACCTTCTGCGGTTGGATTGATGTAGTCGCTCTGGTTCGCAGTCATCTGGTAGAGACTATCCATGTTATGTGCCTCCTCCTCTGCTCGGATAGGTTCGATGTATCTAGGACCTTGGTGAGGATCTAGCGGTGCGATGACCCGGATCTGCGCATCCTCAAAGGTCATTTGTCTTCTCTTTAGGTCGATGACAGCCTTGCTACCAATCACCCAATCGATACTTAATAGTGCTGGATACGGTCGACTGTTGCCAATGATTTCTATAACCTCGAAGTCCGCAAAAGTACGAACTCCGTCAATGTCAACTGGCACCTGTGGTAGTCGACCCAATTGTGATACTCGCTGCTGGTTAGCTAATCTCAGGTGGATAGGTGATCTGACTAATTGAGGGCTACCCATCTGTTCCCATGTCTGCTTAGTTAGAACGTTCACCTCTGATCCCAGATCTAAGATGACTTCATCCATTTCGAATTCTCCAATCTGTACTGTGAGTTTCATCTCTCTTCCAGTCCTTGTATGTCCTGTAATATTATGAATAGTGCGGTGTGCACTACCCGAGAGAGAAGGTTGCAGACACTGATCTTATGATGCACTGTAGCTCGCCGATATCTTTTTCATTTCTCAAACCTTCAAGAAACTGCGCAGGAAGGATTGTATACTTCTTGTCGATTCATCCTCATCGCATCTTCCCGATGTAGTAGCCTGTGGTATCTGTTCTGGGCTATCGCCACAAGGTGCTTGCTGCGGTACGCCCCTAGACGGTGGTAGCTGCGATCCTGATTGTGTAGGTTCATGAAAGGAATCCTTGGCTTCATGAAATGTCTCTTTATTCTTCTGTAGGTTGAGTGCTGTTGCTTTACCAGGAGCTCTGCGCACCCACTCCTGACTTGTGTTCTTTTCGGTCTCCTGCGATGTCCCACTGGTGGAAGCATCGCTACGAGTCACAATATTGACTCTTGGTTCTAGTTCTGCCTACTCAGCAACAATAAGCTGGATGTTCTGGTGTACTGCTGGCTTAGGATCTTTGATCTTAGCTATCAAGTTAGGACACTCCTCTATGGTATGATCATAAGATTTGCAGTAATTACAAGTAGTAGTGGGGCTCTGGCAGTCCCTAGCATAGTGTCCTACGATTCCGCAGTTATAACAAGTGATTGGTCCGCGACCATGGCCAAAACCCTCTCCTCTTGCAAAGCCTCCTCCATGGCCTCGTCCTTTGAATCCTCCTCCCCGGCCACCATAAGTCAGATCAGGCTGTGGTCCTGTTGCTGGACCCTGTGTATCTGACTGGACTCTATATACGTCATGTTTTCTATCTAACATGAGATCATAGGATCGACAATTCTGTTCATCATGTCTGACAGAGCTGCAGAAGACACAGTATAGGTTCTTAGGTGTCTGTACATACTTCTGAAGCAAATGGCATTGCTGAGGTGGATGTCCTTGTGTTTTGCATATTTCACACCATGGCCCTTGCGTTCGTGGTAAGGGGTTAGGAGCCCCTGACCCTAAATATTCTGCAAAGACTGGACAGTTGTCTTTAGTATGACCCTGTGGTCTACATCATAAGCACCATATGTCTTGCATAACCTCTCTTCCTTTCTTAAGTTCGTGTATCTGTAACGTGAGGTTGGCCAACTGGTTCTGTAGGGTTGTCATGCCTGCACTGGTTTCTGCTATAGCTTCATCGCCATCTCCAACGCGTCATCCTGCTTCTGGAGTTTTTGCTGCATTAGTGGCACTTTGATGTGAGGGAGCAGCGCTGCAATAAACCATTCCTTATTCTGCTCTGGTGCAAACTCAAAACTTACTTGGTCTATAAGAGCTTTGAATTTCTGATCAAAGTCCCATACTGATTCTGATGGTAGCTGCTTAATATCCTTGAGCTCTGTAATGCACTGAGATTCAGACTTAGGTTTCTTGAACTCTTTAATCATGGCGTTCTTGACTTGGGAAAGTGTCTTGGGTACTGTGGTATACTTTATGTACCATGTTAAAGCTCGATCTCTGAGTGTAGTGACCAACTGTACAAGTTTAAGGTTATCGTCATTGATTGTTTTAATGGTCCACATGGCTTCACATAGAAACCAATGCTGTTTCGGGTCCTCTGCTCTTGTACCCTTAAAGGTAGGTAGCTTCATATCAACTCCCATTCTATTTCTTTGCGGTGGGTTCTGATTGACTGGGTTACTACCACTCAACGGTGTAGGTGAAGGTGATGTAGCGGCAGTAGGTAATGTCTGTGAGCTACTGGATGGAGTACCTACAGGATTACTCTGAGTCCCGGTCTGTTTCTGTGGGGTATAGGGCTGGTAAGGGATACCCCCCTCTGGTTCTTCTGTGGTACTAGGACTTGGTTGCCTAATATTGTCTGAACTATCTCCAAATACAGGAGAGCCAAAAGCTACTTTATATTTCTTGCCACTACGTGTGCGTCCAATGTCATCAAAATCACTTTCAAACTCTTGTGACATTACTATCTTTACTTATTCATCTGAAATCATGTCCATTACTCCTTTTTCATGTAGCAGCATCTTAATGGACAAGTTTAGAGACTTTAGGTACTTACCACGATATCCTTTGAAGAATTACCGCTCAGCCTCGCTGAAGCTTTTTCTCTGGTCAACTACAAATTCTGTAACAAAGCTTCCTAGCACACTCGCAAGCCAGAAGTCCACTGCTCTCGTAATGGGATTGTCGAGGTTCTGCACGGTCTGAATCAGCTCCAGTGTCCAGACAATGTTTCTTTTCTTCTTGAATATGTTCCTATCTGTCAACTTGGATAACCAGTTGAAAAGCTCGTTTCCATAGGTTGAAAAAAATATGGCGTGTATATCTGAAGCGATATGCTTTTGTAACCAGTCCTCTGTGCTCAGTTTAGGGCTCTGATTTTATTTCTGGGCAAAATCCCTTAGGTTTGAATCCAGCCACTGGTGAAACTCTTCTCTGGTGGGATGCCAACAGAACATTAGCACTCAGTTGTTCAAAATCGGCAACGGAACCATTTGTTGGCTGCTATGGGCAGACCCGGGTTAACTATAATCAACCAACAACACCCCTAGATCACTGGCCCTTTCGGCGACAGAACGTAAAGCGGCCTGAAGTCTCACCTGAAGTGATTCTAATGGGTTGACCAAGGACTCAAGCGTCTTGGACCGGGTTCTGTGGCAGTCCCACTGGTGGCTCATAGCTCTCCTAGCTGCGAGGTCTCTTTCTGCACATCGCGCGATCTCCTTGCCTCGCAGCTTTTCTAGCCGTGATATATTCCTTTATACCGTCGCGCGATCCTTTCCTGCGGCGCACACTTCCCCAGACTCGCGATCTCTCCGACCTTATCGCACTGCCGCGCACTGTGCGACATGCAGTTCCTGCCCAACGCTAAGTCCTTAACCTGCGGTATCTCACACCACAGCTCCTCTGCCGGTGTGGTATCACCTCTCTGTGATATCCTACCTCTGCGGTTTAGTGCACTTAGCATTGCTCGTGTCGACGTGCAAGACTTAACATACAAGGCTATTCGATACTGCAATATAGACTGTTTTACGCAAAGCATAAATGAACCATATACAGCATGCCAAAGACTTTAACTTATGTTTACCCTTCTATATTGCTGTGAATTGATTAACACATTCATTCATTTAAACTGTAAACAAAGTCCATGAAATGACTGAGAAATGCATAATTCAACATAACACATAAACCAATTGCATAACACTTGATTTTAACGTGGTTCACCTCCAGGATGGAAGTTACGTCCATAGAACTGTGTTTTTATTATAGCTCAGGGGAAGGTAAAACACAGTTCTGCTGCACCGCATATGCAGCTTAAGATCTTCTCTCTTAGATCTCTTTTCTCTTCTATATTTCTCTCCTACAATATACTCTTCTCTCTCTATCGATCCCTGCGGATCGTTACATGCATATTCTATAAGCCAGCTACTGGTTACCGTAAGATTTCTACCGCTAATAACAGAACCAGAGCTAGGCTTTTACAACAGTCTAATAATCTGCAAAAACTACTAACAACTGAATGAACCAACTAACCAACTAACAAAATGACTAGCTAACCCTCCAACCCTTTTACAATACAAAATATATTCCTTTATAGGCAGCCCAAAGGTCTTGCCATTACAACACTATGGGCCTGTCCCAACAGTAACCCAAAACCCTAACTAGTGACAGTCGGCCATATCTGTACTTGAGGTAGCCGCTTTCCGTCATACCACAGCTCTCTGCAGTCTTCCATGCTTCCCGGTACTGATCATGGGTACTATGCACCGCTTCGCTTTTCTGTCCTTCGCCTTTAATGCTTCATCCTCGTTGCTCCTTCTCCTTTATGAGGGTCGCTAAGCCCTCCCGTCTTCTGCCGTTGCCTTCAATGCAGTGGTTGAGCTCTCTCTTCTCGGCCGCTCAGGTACCGTTGCCTTTCTTGACTTTTCTATCTTAAAAGTCATGGTTTCTGGCTCTGCTCTCCGGCTGGAAACGTGCTATGGCTTCGTAGCTCTGTCTTAACTTCTTTCCACCAAAACTTATCTTTCCGCCAAAACTAGCAGCTTCTTCTGTAGCTGCGGGACCCTGCTCCAACATAAAGCGTTGTGCCAATTCCTATGATGATTTACCACCGTGCGTTTCAGAATCTTGATTAAATTTTTATTGGAAGATTCAGCTAATCCATTACCCTGAGGATAATAATTAGCTGAATATTTTAACTTTATGCCCTTTTCCAATGTATACCCAGTTAATTTAACAGAAGAAAAATAAGTTGCATTGTCAAAAATCAAAGATTCGGGAACACCAAATCTGGTGATAATAAAAGAATCAAGGAATGATATCACCTGTTCCGAGTTAACCACTCGTAAGGGGATGGCTTCAACCCATCTAGTGAAATAATCTGTGGCTGTCAAAATGTATTTATGCTGCTGTGAAGAAGCTGGTGTGATTGGGCCAACAATATCCAGACCCCATTGCTGAAATGGGACTTCGATAATAACCGACTGGAGGGGTAACGCTGCTTTCTTCACCCTGCCTCCTGCTCTCTGACACTCCTGACACTTCTTGGCAAAGGCATATGCATCTTTGAACAATGTAGGCCAGTAGTAACTAGCTTTGAGTACTTTATGTGCAGTGGTTTCTCCGCCAAAGTGTCCCCCGGCTGGTCCTGCGTGTAATTGAGACAACACATTATCAGCTTCATTTATTTCTAAACAACGAAGGAGGACTCCTTCGAAATTCTTTCTAAACAAAATGTTATCAATCAGCTGATAAGGGGCAGATCTCAATCTCAAAGCCCTTTTATTACATGGGTCTAAATGTTCAGGAGCATTCCCATGCAATAGAAAAAACTTAATATCATTATACCAAGAATCAGGAGGAATGGAGATCGGAAAAAATTCCCTTTCAAACAAAGAAGGTTCACCAAAGAAGTGCAGATCAGATTCAGAAACATCTGAAGATCCAGCTGCCAACTTGCAGAGTCCTTGTCCTCTCACAATCTTTAAAGGCTTAATTTCCAGGTCATATTCTTGAAGTGCTGTGACCCAATGGGCTTGCTTTTCACCCAGATCCTTTTGTACCAAAAGATTTCTAACTGCTGAATATGGCACAATGACCTTGGTATGAGATTTCAGTAAATAGGGCTGGAAATGTTTGACAGACTTAAAAACAACGAATGCTTGTTTGTCCACTTCTGGGTAATTCAGTTCTGCACCAGTCAAACCAGAACTCGTAAAAGCAATGGGAGCTTCATTATTTTCCTGATTTTTCTGTGTTAGAACAACAACGTATGAAGAGTCAGAAGCAAATGTGTACAAGATAAATGTCTTAGAGAAATCTGGGCTTGTTAAGGTAGGAGCTTCAGCAATAGCTTTTAATATACCATGAAAAGATTGCTTCTCTTAAGTAGACCATTTAAATTCAACATCTTTCTTAATCATTTTCTGAAGTGGCCTAACAATTTCAGTGAACCCAGGAATAAATCTAGAAACAAAATTTATCTTCCCAAGAAATGACTGGATAGATTTCTTTGAGTGAGGCATAGAAATTTGAGATATAGCATGAGTACGTTCTGGGTCAATATTGATACCGTTTTTAGAAACAACAAAACCCAGTAACTTACCTTCTGTAACTGAAAAGATAGATTTCTTAGGATTTAGAGAAATCCCATATTTCCTGCAACGCTAAAAAACTCTCCTAAGATGAGTTAAATGATCAGTTCTGTTTTTTGAAAAGACAATAATATCATCAAGATAAATGACAACAAACTTACCGATCAGACCTCTAAATGCGATATCCATTGCCCTTTGAAATGTTGCTCCGGCATTAATTAAACCAAATGGAATTTTTCAATAGGCATAAGTTCCCCAAGGAGTCCTAAAGGTTGTTTCCAACTGGTCAGCTTTGGATACTAACACTTGGTTGTACCCTGAAAAGCCATCTAAAAGTGAAAACATCTCAGATCTAGAGACCTATTGTAAGATTTTCTCCATTGGAGGAACAGGATAATTTTCCTTTTCTGAAACCTTATTTAGATTTCGAAAATCGACGCATAACCTAATATCACCATTTTTCTTTCTGACGGGGACAAGATTTGCCACCCATTGTGCATGCCGTACTGGGAAAATTATTCTGGCAGCAAGGAGTTTATTCAACTCTTTCTTGACAGCTGGTTCTAGGCTGGGATGCATTTTCCTCAATTTCTGTTGGAAAGGTTTAGCCACTTGTTTCATGGGAATGACATGTTGCATTATATTAGGATCGAATGTCTTAAGATCCTCATACGTCCATGCAAAAATGTCTTTAAACTCTTTGAAGAGTTGTATGAAGGCTGTTTTTTGCTGGGGAGTGCACGTACTTCCCAGATTGACACATTGAGGGTTGTGTTCAGTGCCTAGATTAATAATTTCAGATTGCATAATGGAGCTATTGGTTTTACAGTTCCTTGCAGCTTTAAATTTATCCTTCAAGTCATAGAATTTCTCAAGTTTGATTACTGATCTGGGAAGAGTACTAACCTGATTGAGAGATTCCTGAATTGAACAAGGCTTATGAATTACCGCAAAATTATATAGATCCTCATCGTGAGTCATTTCGTCAATGACTGCATCTTTAAAAGTATCCTTCAAAGTCAGAAAATCGATCAGCTACTCGTCATTGTCGAAGACTCTCCAATTGATAATGTTATCAGGGATGAACGGTTTGAAAAGCAATTCAATAGAGAAAGAATCAGCGAGCATTCCTTCAGACGGAATTAACCTTGAAGCAACGTTAGCTAAAATATTAGCTTCCTGATTTAGATAATGAGGGATAGAACTTATGTTAAAGGCTTCAAATGATAGTAATAGATTCCATACCTCTGCCTGATAATTTATCAGATGCCCAACAATGCAATGTATAGTGTTACGTACCTGTCTAACAATAATCTCAGAGTCTCCTAACAGTACCAAAGCTTTGGATCCCAGGTCAATTGCTTTTTTTCAGCCCTTGAATCAGAGCTTCGTATTCAGCAACATTATTGGTGCAATATAATTCTAACCTGCAAGCAATGAAATACCTTTTCCCATAGGGATCTATCAGCAAGCAACCTGCACTAGCCCCTTCTTTTGACTTAGATCCGTCGAATTATAGAGACCAGAGACCATTGTTCATATCTAAATGTACCATGTTTGGAACTGGAATCTCTTCCGGAACTTGAGTGAAATGGAAAACTTCGGACTGCTGCACTGAGTTTTGGACCGGTGAAGTTTTAGCTTCAAAATTCCCAAAGAAAGAATCAATGATGTAGTTGCCCATTATGGTATCAGTGAATAATACTGGTTCATTTGAGTCATCCAATTCTGTGACCGTGTGTTTCATATAACGTTCTCATTCAATCCTGATTTTATTCGGGTGACCATTATGGGGTATCCACAAATGCGACCAGTCTATTGCAAAATATCCTTTCAATTTTTCAGATGAATCTCTGCTAAGAAATAGGCCATATGCTTCCGGGATGTCTGCAACAATTATATCAATGATAAAATGAACTTGAGGATTCAAAGCTAACATTATCAACACCTCTTTCAACTTTCCTATTACTTTCACATTTGACCGATCAAGCTGCACAATACTTGTATCACAGGGCATAGGAACTGCATTAAGTTTTTTACATACAGAGTATGGCATAACATTCTTGGAAGCCCCTGAGTCTATCATACAGTTGTGCACTTTATGATTGCATATTTCAAACGTAAGTAAAAAAGGAGGAGTTGAAGAATCATATTTCTTGCCTATAGATGATGCATTGACTGAAGATTTTGTTGAATTATCTTTAGTACTAGCAGAACTGTTTTGATTTGAAGGAGTTTTGCCACTTTTACTTGGAGATACGCCTTGCATCATTTTATCTCTAATCACAGGTAACTTAAGGAGTTCATAGATAGAGATGTTGGCTATGATTTTCTTTAAATCTTCAATCAGATCATATTCTAAATCAAAGGAAGGTGCAGATTTAATATTTGCAGGTTGATTTGTTGTTTTGACAACTGAACTATTATCCGTAGAAGTTGTAGAAGGTTCCCCTGAGGGCTGATATTTCTTACTTCTAGTGTTGTATTGATGCTAGTTTACATTGACAACACCCACATCTTCATCATCAGTCAATTTTGTGGTGTCCCAGAAATGGCTGATCACTTGAGGAGGTTTATCTTATGTGTCATTATCTTTTCCTTGGGTATCTTCAGAACTCTGTCCTAAAGATTGAGTATCGTTTTCAGCTGATGTTTCTAGACTAGAAACTAATAATTTGAGGAAACTATTACTTTCATCAACGCTGTTAGCTTCAAAAGGTGGGGTCTGTTTTGCAGCTGCGTTTGGGAATGGCCTTCTGAAAGGTTGTCTAGGTTGTTCTTTATTAGGAGCACTCTCAGAAGTACCTTTCTTTAAATCAATGATTTCATTTGACAACTTTTTAATAACTCTCTGGAGGCTGTCTAAGTCTAGTGAATCCTGGCCTTTTTTCTCAGGAGTTGTGGTTTTAGAGGGACTCTCAGTCTTCTTACGAGAAGCAGATGCGAAATGTGTGTCTACTCCAGGGTTTGTCTTTATGGTAGACATATCTTTCTCAACCTTAATTGCTTCTTCAAAGTTTTCAGCAAAGGTAAGTTTGGCCTTTTGTCTGACAAACATGGCCATCGACACAGGCAGGGATGAACTGTAAAATTCAATAGTGACATCCTCAGCCGGCGTTGAAGTAGCAGGAATCCTGTTTCTTAGAGTTAGGAATCGCTGGTTAAAATCTTTGACCTTTTCCTTGGTTTCTATGCGAATTCTGGACAATTCTAGTACCAAGGCAGCAGGAGTCTTGTCGTCTCCGAACTTGTTCATGAAAGCAAGATCGAATTCGTTCCAACTGGTTATAGAACCAGCCGTAAGTGAAAAATACCACGTCGAAGCTTTACCCTCAAATGTATAAGGGAAAAGTCGACAGACTACATCTTCATGTTCAACATCCAAGAGCCGAACTGCTAACATAAACTTCTTGACATGGTCTTCTGCCGGCTCTTTCAGCTCGGGGTTGAACTTAGGCAACAATTTCTCTGGATGCTTGGGTAAAGGATGTTGATCGCCTGGGATAGCAACTGCATCCTGAGCTAACCATGGCATATTAACATTAGGGTTTGGGGGGTTTACACCTGCCATGTTCCTTGGAGTTGGAGGTGGTGAAGGTGGTGTTTGAGGAATGCGAGGGGGTGAATGAGGCGGTGATGGTGGTTGACCAGACCCTCCTGAAGCAGGTGGTCCTGAAGAAGATGAAGGTTGATTGGCGCCGGTCAAAAGCTGTTGTATCTGAAGATCAGGAAAGGTACCTACAGGTTGCTCCTGTTCTTCCATCGCAGGTTCAGCACGATGAGTGCGGGGACGTGTGATCTGCGGGAGAGGTAATTCAGTGGGTTGGCGCCCGATGAGATTCGAATAAGCCCTGGTTAAAATCCTACAATATTTGTTTATGGCCTGTTTGAACTGATCAAGTTCTTCAGGTTGGTGAGTACCACTAGAGTTGAATTCGGAGATAAGGTTTTGAACAGAGTCGTTCAGTGGGGCCTCACTCAATCGTGATGACCAGAGAGTACATGGCTGTGATGATGACTATATTTGAGGGGTGATAGGCTGATTGGTTTTGTTAACAGAATTGTTTTCATCAGCCATTTACTTAAGCTGGCCCTCCTTCTAGCGCCATTGTTGACGGGCCAAAATAGGCACAAGAGTCAACCGAGGAACAACCCGATCCAAGAGTTTTCAAGATGCTCTCAGTCGTTTAAATAGCTGTTCCTGACGGGAATAAGGCCCCGTTGCCTTTCCTAATGTTATTCCCCGCTACAGGAGAGGATTTGAAAAGGGAAAACTAAAACTACTGTTTGTTAATCAGATCTAAACCTATCCCTACACGAGTTAATAAATGTTATATCTTACAAGATCAATCAGTTAAATCACATCTACTTCAAGCAATTAATTTATCATACAAGAATAAACAAGTAACTGAATATTAACAGAGTTGATAAATTTACAGAGATATATTATAAACACTTGTACATTAATTACAAGAGAATAATCTGAATTGTAATATGAATATAAAGATCTGATTCAAATAAGTTCCTAGTAAAACAATTAAAATGAAACTACTAATCTAATCTAAGTCCTATCCTGATCAGGAGCGTGGAGAACATAAAACTGTAATCACATTTTCCAATAAGACTACTGTGTTAATAATCTTGGAAATATTCAAAATAAATTCAGAACTTAGACAAGATCGCACAGTAGATATTATCATATATCTTATGATGTTCAAACATCAAACTTACAACACGACATATATCAGCAAAAACGAAAATAGTATAAGTCGACAATTATATATAAAATATTTGCACAATTCCATTAAAGAGATCATAACAAACATTAATAATGTGGAAAAAATAACAAGGCCAATCCATACAATAAACACATATGCTAAGTAAAAATACTGTAAACATATACAAGTATCACCAGTTTAAAAGACTGTAGCTGTTGACAACAAACTGCCATAAGTCACAGGAAAATCAAACAGTGGTCTTGTGTCCTCCTTTCCCAAACTATCGACCTCTTCTCAATACCCATATGTCTCTTTAAATAACCAATTCATAGAGAAATGGTTCTATATAATCGGAAACCATAAAATCGAAATCATAACTAATCTCTTTAAAAATGACAAGTGAAACATGTCATTTTTAATATACATTGTAATGTTATGAAATCGGAGAAACTCAGTTCATAGCACAAAATCAGGAAAGCGACAAAGGCACTAATTATATAGTGACACCTAGAAAAACTGTCCTCGCCAATCGATTTGTTCCCAATTATGTAGGGATCATCCAAATAGTAGGAAATCATCAAAATCCACGAAAGAAGATCCAAAACATTACCCGCAATACTGCACACAAAAGAAATATAATTAAAACACACACAAAAAGAAAATGAAATAATTTAAATAATAAATGAATTAATACAAACTAAATTCCTGTAAGAAAAACTTGATTATCAACTTATCATAACTTCAAACCTGAAATCAAAAGTAAGTGCACCCCAACCCATTATAAATTCACAGGAGCGTTAAAAACCTGAATGTTCACACCACTTGATGGATTCTGCAACGGACCCTTAAATTGCATAAGAGTAATTTGAGCATTAAGCTCCCGTACTTTCTCTTCATTCTTATGGTTTTCATTCTGCAACTTTAGTACTCTATGAATCAAATGGTTCTTATGCTTTTTAAGACGAGACAAACACTTGGCATTTGAATCTTCCTCTTCTCTCAACCTTAAATTCTCAGCCTCGACCATATCACGATGAACTAACATTTCAGTCACTCTTCCTTCCATCCTGCGTATCTTATCCAACAAGCAGGTAACGAACATTGGGTGAATCATATCCCCAGCTTGATAAGAACTTGGTAAGTTTGTTTCTACAGTCTTTCCCTTAATTGGGAGATCAACAATAGGATCAACCCGAACATCCTTATCAAATGCGGGAGGGATATCATCAGCAAGGTTCGAAATGAACTCATGCCCAACATTTCAATCATCATCAGGTAAGATAGGGTTTCCTTCATCATCGTCTATCATGACAGTTTCCACATGAACACTATCGCTTACGGGTGGTTTGGAAACATTACCCTTGGCCATGGTTCTAGTAAACCTACCCAACAACTTAGCTTTCGGCTTGCTGCCTCCCCGATTGCAGGTATCAGTGCTTCTCCTCAGGGTTACAGGAGACAAACCCGAAGAATTCTTCATACATTTTGCAGACACAGAATAACTGGGGCTACTTAAAGGAGGAGGAATCGACTCATTACAGGCATTAGGGCTCATACGACCAGTAGTGTTTGACACGGGCTTGCTTAAAGGTGAAACCGAAACTTGATTCCTCTCTTGATGCCTGATACATTCCTTGGGACAGTCAAACTGACAGTGGAAAAAGGCCAAAAAACCATTAGACTCAATGAATTCATCCCATGACCGGTCTAATTTCGTCAATTCCCTCTCAATCAACATTCTGACCAAGCCGTGATGGAAAAGGCTGTGACTAATGTGTTTCAGACCCTTTTTAATAGCGGAGGAAATTTTAGACAGAGTCTGGACTAGGTAATGAGGCAGATTTAGAGGGAAACCGATAAAAATAGACATCAACCACAGATGATAAACATAGGCTGAAGAGAGACGACCTTCACAGGTGACGTACCTGTGTATTAAGTCCAAGGCCGGACGCCATTCCCTTTGAAAGTATTTGTGGGATACACCAGTTCGGAACGATACATCTTGACAGGAATTCTTTAGTAATTGTCTCCATTCAATTATGTCCATTCGCTGGTACTTAAACCACCTTTCGCCTCTTAATGGAAGACCAGTTGCAAGCGCAACTGAGTGTTCATCCACTCAAAACTGGAGATCACCAACCTTAACCTGAAAGTTGGCCGAAGACAGAGAAAACACCCTCGTCACTTCAGGGTTTGAATCCGAGAACTTGCTGATAAACAGCAACCACCCGATAGCTTCGACCTTGATTGAAAGATCAGGGTTCGAATCAAGAAGCTTCATCTCACAGGGCTCGACTCTCACCACCGGTGCCATGACTAAGTGTGCACATGCACGCAGCCTTACCCAGAAAAGATACCAAAGATCAAAGCTTGACAACGAACTAGAGAGTGAGCATTCAGGGTGCAGACCTAGGAGAAAACCTAAGCAATGGAGCTCGATACCTTCATAAACCAGTTGCGACATGAATAACCACAGCCGATAACCCTGAAACTTTGGCATGACGGGGAATGATAACACTACAAGGTAATAAAAAACAAGAAATGACGGCAAACGACTCGAGATCGAACTGATCTTGCCATTATTTATCCCGGGCTATTGACATGAGACCACTCATTGCACAGACCACAGGTGTTGAACAAGGATGTAGACACGACACTGAACAAGTACTCAGAATTGAATGTGATTGACAGAGCTAAGTACCAACGCAATGATACCATATCAATTTAGCAGCAGGTAGATCGGAATTGGAGGCGACGACATAAATTGATTTGGCGATAAGCAATAATCCCATGCTACCCTTACCATAAACTTGATTTAACCTTCAAAGGTGGCGAGCCAAGCACCATAATACAAATCATCACACCAAAACCAGACTTTACAATATAGACCATGTTATAAAAATAAAGATTAAAATAACCATAGTAATATTGAAAATGGTTCGGAGCCTGAAGGGTACACTTAGGATACTGCATATTAGCATAAATTATTAAGCCTCCAATGTTCTAGGACCTTGCCACACTTACATTGGACCAACCATGCATACTTGTTAATTAACATCTGAATGAAACCTATGATAACATACCAAACCATACTATGATCAATCATCCAATTTTCGCAACCTTATTAACATCTATAATAATAAAATCAAAATCAAGTAATAAATGTTTGGATAAGACTTCAAGATTAGGTTATGATAAAAAAATGGAAATTATTAATACTCATCCCTTAATTTTTTAAGATAAATTTACCCCAAAATAATAACTTGATAATTATGATTTTGTCAAAGAATCTATAGTTTGCAAAGGCTGCTTTAAGAACATAGAATTTCACTGATTCAGTAGCTCACATAAAGTCATCATTTCAGTAGCTGGTGATTCATTAGATTTGTCCTGAGAAATTCGAGCATTTCATTAAACAAAATAGGATTTTGTTTGATGAAATATGTTTTTTAAAGGCTATTGAGCAAGGCCACAACAGGTACCCATGTAAGGTGAAGCTCTACCACTCATATCATGCCACTTCTAAAGCAGTAAGAAGGTTCTGTGACATAATAGAGTGGGTTTGTACCTAAGGTCGTGATGAAAATGGTCATAAGGTCATGCAAAATGCAAATGGTGGTGAACCTAACCTATTTTCTAGTTTAGACATGATACCTGAGATCGGCACGAACGGGTCAATCCAATGGCTGAAACGGCACTGAAAAGGGTCTTCTACATCACAAACTATGTTAAAAAGGGTCCAAAATGGTTAGAAAATGTCGAAACTATAGGAAAGGGGGTAAAAATTTTCAAATATTTGAAATTTTTTCTATAAATAGTAAAAAATATAAATCATTTGAAACTTTTACCCATTTGAGCTCTGATTTTCAACTACAAATTCCAAGAGATCCATTCGGCGGAATTCACAACCATTTCTTCCAGGTATTTACTCATGCTCTCCTCTTGCATTTTGATATAATTTTGATAGATTTTCATGGTTAAATGAGTTTATTAGGCCATCCCAAACTGTGCGCTGCGGCCCACATGGATATCGGGGTTTTCTGCATATAGGGTTGGCTATACACGGAAAAGGGCCTCAAACCCACGTACATACGCGGCTGTTTGCAAAACAGTCGTGTATGGGGCCGTGCATGTGATTTTACAAGAATCTAATGGGTAATTTTGCAATTTTCCTTGCAGGATGGTGCTAGAGTGGAGAGAGCACGAGCATGGTGAAGTAGAGGAAGTAGTAAGGGTCGACTTAATGGCTCAACAAGCTTTACGTGCATGCAGACTCTACAAGTTTTGGTGTCTTGGTGGTTTGAGGGCCAAACCAAGACTGCTACAGATGCTGGTAGACTATTGGGATCCAGACTCTGAGTCCTTTCACATTGATGGGATGTCTCTCACCCTAGAGGTGGAAGACATATACTTTATCACTGGTCTTTCTAGATGAGGGGAGGTGGTGAACCTTCGTTCCCATGGTGGGCCAGGAGGTGGCCTTACTATCGACGAGTACATAGCTGTGTACTGCTACCTAGATACTGAGAAGGTGGGGAGTTAAGTCCCCACCAATGCTATACAGGTGCTGGGCCTAAAGGCCATATTACTGACGCTAGGCAGGATAGCAGGCCTAGCATCACTCCACTAGGCCTCTTAGCCGCTGATGTTCTATGCAGTGGAGTGTATGAGACCCACCATATATGACTGGAGTACTACACTACTGAGCAACATGAAAAACCAGCTCAGTGAGTGTAAGGCAGGCAGGGTATGGAACTTCAGGTTCAGCAATATTCTGAGCACGTTTTTCTTCGAGTGTGTTCCAGGATTGAGCCCTAGAGTGGACGTTCCTCTCCACGGGGCTTGAGATCCGGCCCAACAGCGTTGGGCAGATGCTATGCGCAGACTGGGGGGTGGTAGGGTGGCCAACCCATATCCAGCTGACTTCTTTCCATGGTGGCAATGATAGATTGTTGCCATTGATGACTACCCCTATGCAGGGATAGATTTTCATGCGGATCCGGACATGCCATTGCCACCAGGATCGGCATATGGTGATATAGGTAACAAATCTCGACCCTCACTCTTTTTTTAAATTTTTTGAGTTATTTAATTTTTTTGTATTTTCTTGATTATGTGGAATAAAAAAGACATGTTTTTGCGCGACAATACATAGTGACATCTACCATTTGTGTGCTGATGTGGGACTACGGCGGCCAGAGGGCTTCCCTCATCATAGATGGAGGGGAAGAGGAGATGACATTACGGGTGTGGATGTGGAGCGAACGCTCCGGAGCATTCATACCAACTTTGTGAGACTGACTCATAGAGTTCCCATGGCGCAAGTCGAGGACTTGCCTGAGGCCATGCAGCGGCAGGTGGTGGGTGTACCACACGCATGGGTGCATTTATTTCGACGGCTAGCTAGAGCCGTAGTGACGTTCCATGATCACAACCCTCCTCCTCCTCCACACGATTAGACACCTGGGAGTGTATTTTGTATGACCGTGTACTATATGATGGTGGCTTTAAAAGCCCCACTTTTGTATTATGACACTATGTATTACCACATTTTGATGTATATAAAAAAGTTTTATGGTGATCGATTTATTTATTTACATGTGTAAAAATTGTGTTTGTGATTAATTTATTGTGAATGAAAAAATGCCAATCTAACACATAGTTAGCATATGAGTCAGCAACTTGACTATTATTTCTTGGAATGTGTATATATGTTATATTGTCAAATTGCCATTCTAACAATCTCACATGTAAGAACCTTCTCAATAACGTCGGATCTCTAACATGGTACAAACCATTGAGTTGTGACACTACTAACTCTGAATCAAGACGTACCTCAAGAGATAGAATGCCATGTAGAATGGCATCCCGTAGAAGCTCAATAATGGTGCTATATTCAGCAACATTGTTGGAAGATGGCCGTAGACATACACCTCCTGAAGACAGTACCCGACCCATAGGAGTATAAATCACCCAAGCAGCAGAGGCTGAGTGTTGAGTGTGATGGCTTACACCATCTGCGTATCCTATGTAGGTGGAATATTCCATTGACATCTACCAAAAGAAATGGAAACTAATCACAAAGCCGATCACGATAAAAAAGACCTAACTATGCAAAGCTGTACAATAATTTACAACAAGCAGCCTTGGCTAAAGATCATGCATAGTATTTTTTGAGATAGAGCCCATTTCTAAGCTCCACCAAAGCTGTTCCTTTGTAATCGACTAACTCATAGGCACCCTTCTCTAACACATGCTTGACCACGTAAGGACCATGCCACATAGAATTAAATTTTCCTGCCCCCAAGGGTTCTTTTGATTGATCCCACAAGAGGACCAATTCTCCTTCACTAAACACTCTTGGATAGACAAAATTATCATACTAGACCTTAATGCGATGTTTATTAACCTCTAGAGCCACCAAGGCATCTCGACGCTGCTCATCAAGTTGCTCAAGGTGAACCAAACGCTCCTCCAAAGGTGAAGTGTCTGGTAAGAGTTCCACAACTAGCTTCAACGAAGGAATCTCGCATTCAACTGGCAATATCGACTCCACTCCATGTACAAGCTGATATGGAGAAAAACCAGTGGCAGTCTTAACAGCAGTTCGATATTCCCACAAAGCAGGGTGTAACATAATGTGCCAATTCATCTTGCTTTGTGCGATGGTTCATTGGAGAATGGATTTGAGTGATTTATTCACTGCCTCTAGCTGTCCATTCGCTTGAGGGTAGTAAGAAGAGGAGTGCTCTTGCTTATACCCTAACTTGGATGCCAACTCTTCCATCACACAGTTCTGAAAGTGTGAGCCATGGTCAGTGACAAGCTCTTTCAGAATCCCGAACCGAGTAATGATTTGGTTGAACACAAAGTGAGTGGCTGTCTCACCATTGGATTTTACTGTAGGCATAGCCGCAGCCCATTTCGTGAAATAATCAATAGCCACTATAATGTGATCGTGCCCCCCAACTGAAGCTGGGTTGCAATCCATAAAATCAAGCCCCCACTTAGTGAAGGGACCGGTGGTGATAATGGGATGTAACGGGGCAGGTTTTGAGTGCATATTATGTGCAAACACCTAGAAAAGGTGGCACCTCTTGACCGCATCAACACAATCCTTAAAGATCGACGGCTAGAAATAACCTGCTCTCAAAATATTTTGAGCTGTAGAAAGCCCAGATAAATGACCACCACACGCCCCTCCGTGGAAATCATTCAGCACGACCTCATCCTCGTCATGAGTTAAACAATGTCATAAAATGGAATCTACTCCACGATGGTACAAAGTATTGTCCACTATGAGGTATTTCTTAGAGATGTGACGTAATTGTCGTCGTTTATCTCGCGAGAGGTGAGTAGGGGTATTCTGTGTTTGTAGATATACTATGATATCCCCATACCATGGGTCTAACATTGATATTAAGAAGATGTGTTCATCGAAAAACGTATCTTCACAAACCAAATCCTCGGCCTCGCTCGGGAAATCCGATATAAGCTCTGCAAAAATTAAAGACTTCTTTGATTTTGCCGAAACAAACTCGAGATCAAATTCTTGCAGAATGACAATCCATTTATTATACTTTCCCCCAATCATCCTTCATATGAGGATGAATTGAAACGGATTGACATGGGCCACAACCAAGGTCTGGCGAAGGAGAATATAATGTCTCAAACGCTGAACCGCATGTACGGTAGCTAAAGCAAGCTTCTCGACATGAGAATAATGAATCTCTGCGTCAATAAGGTTTCGGATCAGATAATATATGACATGCTCTTGGAGCTCCTCATCCTCTTGAACCAAAACCATACCAATCGTCTCTAAGGACGCGACCACATATAATAAGAAATCACAGCTATAGTCCGGATGACTAATCACCGGGGCTGATGCTAGGGCTCACTTGAGTGCATCGAAGGACTCCTGAGCTCGCTCATCCCATTCAAAGGGAGTATCCTTCTTCAAGAGACGCATGAAGCCTCTAGTCAAATTGGAAAAGTTGACCACAAATCTTCGTAAGAATTTTTCCATGCCTTGCAAACACTGAAGATGAAGAATGTTCTTCGGGGGAGACAACTGAAGTATTGCCTCAACCTTCAAAGGGTCGACTCTTATACCCTCTTTCAAAACGATGAATCCTAACAAACGACTTGACTTCACGCAAAAGATGCACTTATGAGGATTTAATCTAACTAAATAGTGCCGACATCTTTCGAATACCAATCTCAAGTGATAGGGATGACGCATTCTCATACGAGAATGAGCAGCGAGGTCATCCAAAAACACTTCAATACTAGACTTGATATTGTGGAAGATCAAGGTCATCACCCGCTGAAATGTAGCTCCAGTGTTTTTAAGGCCGAAAGGCATTTTTCGATATGCAAACATTCCCCAAGGACAAATAAATGCAGTCTTGTGTTGGTCCTCAAGTTTAATCTGTATCTGATTATACCCGAAAAATCCGTCCATAAAGGAGAACACCTAGCTACCCACACACTCATCCAAAATATGATCTATAAATGGTGTGGGGAAGTTATCCTTAGGATAGGCATGATTCAAATTGTAGAAATCAGCACATATGTGGATCGCTCCCTGCTTCTTATCCATCGGAACGGGGTTTGAAACACACTCCATCAAGGGAACGGGATAGATGAAACTGGCTTTCAACAGCTTCTCTATCTCTGCCTTAATGGTGGGTGATTTCCTAGGATTCATGGCGCGTAAACGTTGTCGAACAGGCTTAGCGTTGGGGTAAGTATTAATTTCATGTTCGAAAATTCGAGGGTCAATACCTGGCATCTCGTCGTAAGACGAAGCAAAAAAATCACGGAATTCCTTGAATAGCTCGGTATATTCCAGAATCTCAGCATGGGAACATTCCGCCCCAATATAGACATTCTCAATCGTGCCAAGATTGTGAGAGATGTTGATAGGAATCGTGGAAGATATGTTCACCATGTTTCCATCAGCCATTGGACTAGGAGAGCTTAATGGAACAATAGGACTACCAACTCTTTGACTAAGAATCTCCCTATAATCCTCATGATCCAAATGGTCAAGCTCAGGAAGAAATTATGATCTATGATGAAGTTCCTCCCATGGTGGCTCAACTCCCGACATAGCCTCAATAATCGCTTCATCTAAAGGGAAAACCGTATCAAGGTAGTTGTGGGCATGAGAAGACTATATTGCCCATGCTGGCAGCACATAGGGGTCTTCCTCCTCCATTTATGAAGAGGAAGAACAAGGCTCTGCAACACTCTTGATATTAGCTTGATAAGCTATCATAGCTGCAGGCAACGGCATGCTCGTCTCGACGGGCTCACTCGAAGTACTCGGTGTAGGAAGAATCCAAGGATCTTCCATATGGGTCATGTGAAAAGACACCGAGTTCGTAGATGTCGAAGCCTCATTGGAACAAGATCCTATCATGAGGATTGGTGCAGGACAACTAAAGCTTCCCATGAGGGATGGATACATGCCTACACCCACACTCCCAGTTGCCGGCTGAGAGTGCTCAATGATCGGGATCGAAGCTCCTGAAGATGCGGTAATAGATGGATTCTTTAATGCCATTTGATCAATCATTACAATCTTCCCGTTATGTGGAAAGCATACAACACAAAACAAGGAAGAAGCAACAACTTGCATACTATACATCCAGTTCCTACCTAGCAAGAGATTGTAGTCAAGGGGTGCATCAACCACCTCAACCTCTATCGCAATGGTCTTCCCCCCCAAACGGACTTTAAGGGAAGGAAGGATACCATGGGGCCTAAAATATCTCCCATCAAACATAGTTAACATAGTCACTGACTTCGACAGCTCAGGAGAACCAAGACCCTTCCAACAGGACAAAGACATCACAGAAGTAGCAGTGCCCTCGTCAATCACAGTGCGCTTGACAGTCATACCAAGAAATTCTACGTGCACCAAAAGAGACACATAGTAGGGAAAGCAAGGCTACAGTCCTACAGTTTCAAATTTGATCACCAAGGAAGAATCATCACCGTTCACACCAAGAGTAGAAAGCAATGCCTTCCTTTGTGAAGGACAACTCTGAAGCACTTCCAATGCAGACATCACACAAGGAGTATGGCCCAAATCCTCAACAAATGAATAATTCTGGGCGGCTCGGGCATTTGGATTATGCCCTGAACGCTTAAGGACTCCCTTAGGAATGTGAGGTGCAACCTCAGGTTTATCCGCAGGTTTCTCAATGCGCAAAGGGGTTCCTGGTGGATCAGGTTCTTTTCCTAGGCTGGGTTGTGACGAACTATAATCTTTCGCATGAGTCACAAATTTCACAGCATGGACCATGTTAATGCACCCATGACCACTACCCTCTGGTGGATCATCATCACTAGACTGGTCATGGGACTTCAAGTTCATATTCTAGTTATGCAGTAAAGGGTTCGTTAGCACAGCTGGACCTTGTGCTAAGAATCTCGAAGCTTCATCAATACGAGGGCACAAGTAAGTGAGGCGATCGTCCTTACATAACTTGCAAGGGAACTTAACCTTACGTTTAGCTTTCTTGTCCCCCCCAACATTTCTACCATTCTTGTCATTATTATTAGCATTCTCATTCTTATTCCCACCCTTTCGATTATTATTTTTACCCTTTTTTCTATTCCGTCTGAGCTGTTGGTTACCCTTCTGGTCCGACGATTGCACAGAAAGTACATTCGTCGTTTAGGCGGGTTGAGATGAAGCCGTAGCTTGTCCCAACGCAGATTGGTTGAGTGACAATTGACTAACTTATTTTACAACCGAATCCGTAGGTTTCGCACTTGCACAACCCACAATGCCATCGGCATGTGGTCCAGGTTTGAATTTGGGATCGAAACTGGAATGAGGAGCGTTGGGAATAATCTCATACAACAAACCGAACTGAGCATAGATCAAGTCCAGTTCCTGTGCCCTAAAAATCGCTTGTTCCTCATTCTGCATTCCGGATGTGGAAACATCCTTCGCTATATATGGCAATAACGATTTGAGGAACCACTCGAGGAGGAACTCCGGTGGTATAAAGGCTTTAATTAATCTCTTCCGTCTACGCCACTCTTGAATATGATCAGAAATATGGGTGGCTTTATCTTGCCGAAATGTTGACAAGAGTTCAGTACCAACGTCATAACGCATTGGTAGCTGGAAGTGATTAAAAAAAGTCATCGCAAGATTGTCGAACAAAGTGAAAGCTCCCTTAGGTAACTCTATATACCATTTTGCAGCAGGCCCTGTGAGGGTGCGTTGAAATAGTCTCAAACGGATCGAGTCCCAATGTAACGAATTCGAAGAGCACCATAGGTGAAACATAGTAATGTGTTCGCTCGGATCCTCTCCTGGTTTTCCTTTGAACTTAGGTATGTCCGAAGGAAGCTTGGTAGGGATAGTCGGCTAAGCCGGGTCATGAGCCACAGGATCGTTCGTAAGTCTTGATAAGTCAGGTAGATTAAGCATCGCAAGGAAATGGAGCCTAGGGTGATGAGGTCTATGGATTGCTCCCTGGTTCATATAGGGTTGATTACCACCATGGCCTTGGCCATAGTGTCCTCTTCCCATCTGACCCGTATAGGGTGGCGTGGAAGTACCATAGTATGCTAGACCTTGTCTAGTAGGAGCTACAAGGCCATAATTAGGAGAGTAAGCAGGTTGTTGATACCCGCCTCCATAAGGTGAAGAAACCTATCCATACTACGTCCCATAATAAGGTCCATAGGTCATCGCATGCGATGCCCCATGGGACACTCCGTAGGTAGGAAGATAAGCTCCAGAAGTAGGGATATACATACCAGAAGTAGGGATATATGCCCCGGAAGTAGCAAGCTGACTTCTAGAAGTATGAACATAGCTTCCCGAAGCGGCAGGCGGTATGTGAACTTGAGACACAATCGATCTAGTAACTGCAGTACGGACCTGACTCGTAGCTATATACCGGCTCGAAGGACCACGTGAATAAGGTGGAGGATGTACATTTGAAGAAATAGGGACTAAGGATGAAGGAATCTGAGTAATAATATATGTACTACCACCTATCGTCACTCATCTCGGATCTGGTATCCTAATTGGATCGCTAACCCTAGACCTAGCAGGGAGATACGATGTAGCTTCCACCACTGGGACGGAAGGTGCAATGTGACTAGTGCTCCCAAACCTCTCCGCATGGTAAGGAATGAGAGTGCCCCCAGGAATAGTGTTAGTCTCAAAGTCGAATTCGACATGAAATGTCAAATCATGTGTAGGGAAACCAGACGTAGCATAACTACCGTAGCTAGTGCTGGCAGGTTCAAAATGAGTCTCGGCATCTTCCGACATTCCATACCGGTAATGTGTCAATGGGGAATCTGCCCTAGAGTGAGTAGGTCTATCATGCATGGCTCCTATTTGTGAAATCACAGGACCAAACTTAGCTAATTCGGGTGAAGGATCGTAAGTAGGAGTAAATTCCCCATTGTCTACACGAATGGGAGGAGGTGGTTTAGGAATATCCTCTAAATGATATCCCATGGTGTGTGAATCAATGTGTGACATAGTCTGCCTGGAATGTCTAGGTCTCTCTCCCAAAGGAGGAGGAGAATTAGAAGGAGAAAGTCCTGCTAAATGACGAGAACGATGAGGAACCGCACTCGAATCCACAATGACTCAAAAAATAGCAAAGAATATCTATTTACGTAGACCCTAGGCCAACTATCATGCATAGAGAAATCACTAATAAAATCTAAATCCAAATGCAAGCAAAAAAGGGCTGGATAAGTGAGCTCCTGAATGAAGTAGGTATGTCTCGCCTAGGAGAGGCTTGAGAGTCCCATACACAACAAGCAGAGCTATGTAACCAATTATTGTGGCCCTCAGCTTCAACGCGTAAAGCGACTGTGCTGTCCGACCCCAACTTGGCGAGGACACCTGCAGAATAACCTCTACAAGTACCCCCTCAATATCCTAGGTAAGGCCACTAAGGTCACCTCAATATAATCAATGCTCAGGTGGATATTCGCAGGCGGGATTGACCATATGGGAAGGGTAGCAAAACTCGAAACTATCGAAAGAGCCCCCAGATACGAATACAATCCTAGAAATATCTCCGGTGCTACTCAGTTATGACTAGGGGTCATCCCAATCAATAACCGCTCACACTGCCTTGTGCTTAACTCCCGTTTGAGAGGAGGATCCTGAGAAACACTGGTTATACCAAGGATTTCACACACTCACCCAGACAGACACCTAGATGTTGTTGTTTAGTGATCTTGGAGAATTGACTTACAATGAACTATTCCAAGATCCTAAAACCTAAGCTTGTTGGTGCACCCTAGAAAAGAAAAGAGTGTAATTCATTTTACTTTAGCGTTGGTTTTAGTTGGCTTTATTACTAAAAAAAGGGATATGGTCGTGCAACTAGTGGTGTTATGACGCAACATGAAGTAAAATGCACACCTAACAATCAATGCAAATGCATTGTGTCCATGAAAATAGGGTATGCTACTACGTGAAATGCACAATTCTTCTTCAAATGATGAATGCAAATTTTCCTATATGAAGTCCTAACTAGTACTCCAAAGCAAATCTAGATCTAGTGCAAGTACAATGCAAAGTGCAAAATGCAATGCATGATGATAAGCAATTTTTTTTTGGATTTTTTGAAAATAAAAGAGATGCAAAAAGCAAAAGAATGATTCTACGACCCCTAGACTCTGCAAGCACACCCAAAATAGCACTCAAGCAAAGCACTAAGGTAAAGGAACTCTAATGCACTAATCTCAAACAAACAATCGAAAATGCCATGACAAGAACTTCCTAAAAAAAATTTTAGGCTAAAAAAAACGTTTATGGTCAGAAACAGAGGTCTAAACAGACTCAGGCAGTGCCAAAGGAGACTCAGCAACTATCAGAATTCAGCTAGCAACCAATTATCTTCCCTAAAAAGGCAAAATCAAGGGCATACGCGACTGTTCGCAGTAAACCCGCGTGTATACACGGAAATAGCAGAGGACACAGCGTGTATACGCGACTGTAAATCAAAAACCCGCATACAGGAAGAAAAGGTGCATAAAATCAATGCAAACAGGCAGGCTGGGGTCCAAAGAGTCTGCAGCAGGATAGGGGAAGGCCATACAAAGTGTGATTCACCTAGAGTGGTGAAATACGCTATAAAAACCTAACCTTGAGACCTTCCTACATGAGTTTTAAGGACTCGTAACAAAGTCATAGCGCTTGTTTGCGTTAGACCATGTACTAAAATCTACACCCTCTAGATGGTGGGGTACACATAAGAAGTTCATATTAGAATGGACAAATTGCAGAAGGTTGCTAAAATCTAGATTCAGTGAAGAAGTCACCACTGTGAGTCACAAGTACATAGTATTATCGAGCCCTGTGGATCACATAAATAAGTGTCGCACTGCATTTTCAGAATACCCACGTCAGGAATGGGTCCATCATTTCATTCATACATTGGAAATGACAGCTAGGAGTTGGTATACATCCATGGAATTGTGACAAGGAACCCTGGATTGGGAAGGGCTCGTTAAGTATTTTGCACACACATTTGAATTTGTTGACAAGAAACCTACAGTTGATGTTGCTCTTCAAACAATAAAGGAAAAGGCATTTGCTGAAATCCCCGTTGAAGAGGCAATTTTGCACCAGCGTAGCATGACCATTCAGCAATGGATAGCTTGCTATAGTCTAGCTGGAGACCCAGATGATGACCCAACTAACATAAACATACCAGAATCAGAGGGTACATAGATAGTAGAAGGAAGTGGTATTAATAGCGACCAGTTACTCAAGTCGCTGAAAATCAAGAAAGTAAACATTGGTTCGCCAGAGAACCCGAAGTTCACCAATATAGGAGATTACTGGGATGATGAGATGGTAGCAAAGATCACATAATTGCTACATGAATTTCAGGATCTATTCCCTAGCAATGTTTTAGAGATGAAGGGGATAGTAGGAGACCTAGAGGAGATGAAAAAACCCCTGAAACTAGATGCTAAACCCATTAAGAAATGAACGTATAGGTTGAATCCAAGGTATAAAGAAAAGGTAAAATACGAATCAGATCACATGCTCGACGTAGGATTCATTGAACCTATTGAGGAATCAGAGTGGATCATACCTATAGTGATCCAGTATAAGAAAACCATAGGTGAAGTGAGGATCTGTTTCAACGTAATGAAACTAAATGATGAATGCCTACATGATCCATTCCCAACACCGTTCACAGATGAAGTATTGGAAAGAATCAGAGGGAAAGAGATGTATTCATTCATATATGGATTCTATAGCTATCATCAAGTTCGAATCGCGAAGGAGGATCACCACAAAATGGCCTTTGTCACACAATGGGGATGCTACCAGTATACGGTAATGCCCTTTGGACTCAAGAATGCACTTGATATTTTTTCTAGAATAGTAGTTTCTGCTTTTAAATATTTTATTCATAAGTGTCTTGAGGTATAATTTGATAATTGGACTGTATTTGGTCTAGTAAGAGACCATCATGAGAGTTTGCGCATGATGCTAGGCTACTTTTGCCATTATCAGATTGTGCTTAATTCCAAGAAATGTATTTTTTGTGCACCATTTGGTGTACTATTGGGTCATGTCATGTGTCGCGATGGTATATTGGTCAACCCAGTGAAAGTTGTGATTATCCTTGACTTACCACCACCTACATTAGTCACGCAACTCAAATCGATGCTATGACACAAGCTACTATAGGAATTTTATCAGAGTATATGCAAAGATAACTGCATCTATGGAGAAAATATTAAATAAATATGTGAAGTTTCAGTGGATGGAACCTTGTCAAGAAATCCTGGATAAGTTAAAAAACAAGATGGCCATTACACCAATACTAGTATTCACAGACTAGAATAAGGAGTTCCATGTTCATGTCGATTCGTCATCTGTCGCACTCGACATCATCTTGACGCAACCAGGAGAGGGTGTGCTTGACCACCCTATTTATTTTTCTAGCAGGAAATTGTTGACAACATAGAAAAATTACACAATAACAGAGAGGGAAGGACTCGCCATGGTATACGTGTTGCAGAAGTTTCGACACTACTTGTTGGGTGGACACTTTAAAATGTACACTGATCATTTTGCTTTAAAGTACCTGGTCAACAAGCCATTATTGGGGGGGAAGATCTATTGGTGGCTCCTCCTGTTTCAAGAATTTGACTTTGAGGTCATAGTTAACCATGGTCGAATGAATGTCGGGCTATACCACCTGTCAAGGATCGAAAGTGGTGAAGAACCAACCAGTCTGGAGGATAGCTCTCCTGACACGCAACTATTTGTGATCCACATGATGGATGATCAGAACAAGGAATTTAACACTATCATCCACTTCTTGAGCACAGGTTATGCGCCTGAAGGTTTCTCCACTAACTAGAAGAAACATTTGGTTGTCAAAGTTGTTGATTATACATTGATCACTGGATGCTTATACAAGATAGGCACGGATGAAATATTGCAATGGTGTGTTTTTTACTATGAACGATAGTGGGTAATGAGTGAAGAACATGCTGGTGTCGCAGGAGGACACTATGTTGGAAATGAAACCATGCACAATATATTGAAAGAAGGACTATGGTGGAAAACCATACATATGGATACTAAGAGTTTTTTCCAGCGTTGTGATATTTTCGAGAGAACCGCGAAACCGTCGTGTCGCTACGAGATGCCGCTTGTGACGCAAATAACCCTTCAAGCATTCGACAAATGGGATGTTGATTTTGTTGGAATGATTAGTCCACCAGGGAAGATGACTGGCGCACACTACATTATCACTGTGATATACTAATTAACTAGATGGGATGAAGCCATGCCTATTAAATATTGCAGCGTTGCGACTATGGTGAAGTTTTTATTTAAAACTGTGGTGACCTGATTTGGATCTTCAATAATCCTACTCAGTGACCAAGGTACGCATTTTGTTAACAAAAGGATTGCTGAGCTTACTGCAGAGTTCCAGATCCAGCATAAGAAGATGACACCCTATCATCCTCAGGAAAATGGAATGGTTGAAGCCTTCAATAAAATTATGGAGAACGCATTAACCAAAATATTCAATGTGCGCCGTGATGACTGGGATCAGAAAGTTTCAGTTGTGTAATGGGTGTATCCCACAACTTGAAAGCAACTGAAAAGGAACATGCCATTCGTATTGGTGTATAGCCAGGAAGTTGTTGTACCAATGGAGTACATTGTGTCGATCCTATAGATTTATCCACTGAAGGAAATTACCGACGGATATGCTTTCAATAAAATATTGTTGCAACTCATTCAGATGGAAGAGGAACGCTTCGTTGCAGGATTCCATTAGACTGTTGAGAAGCAAAGGAAAAAAGAATGGCATGATATCCATATTCATATTAATCCATTCAAATTCAGAGGACTTGTGTTGCTGTATGCCATCAAATTCTTCAAACATCTAGGAAAGTTAAAAATGCATTGGCTAGGGCCATATTTGATCGTGCACATGACTAACACGGGTACAGCAAAATTTCAGAAGATCGATGGAACATACATCGCATGTATGGTAAATGGAAGTCACCTAAAACCTTAATATCATGGTCGTGACATGCCTGGGTAATGTAGTGTCACGCGTGGGAAAAAATAGCAAAGGAAGAAGGGAAACTATTCTGTGTCACGTCTGTGATAGAAACAGGTAAATCAAAGAAAAAGAGAAAATGACAACTGGCCGTCATTAAAGCCCGTAGATATGCGGTTATGACAACAAAGAGTCATTAATTTGACGATATACGAGGAGAATGATAGTGTGATTTTTTTCCCATCAGTCGTCCTCATCATAACTGCCATAACGAGTCTGATGGGTACAACTCAGAAATTGAGTATACTAGTTAATGATGAATGCGTCGATCAAGAAGCCCATGTGATCAACACGATGTCGATCTATCATGGAATGATCACATGAGGTATGAGAACACCTCTATAAATATGAGGCTTCATCACCAAGAAATCGTTTATGTGCACAGAGAGAGAAAGAGAGAACCAGATTCGATAGTTAGCAGAGCCAAAGCCTGTAGCAAAGCGAGATGAAACCCATGGTCATAGATATTTATAGTTATAGTGAGCTATTAGAAATAACTGTTGGATCTCCGTGACCAATTGTAAAGGAGATTGACTCACTCAAATCACAGCAGCAATAAGAATAATTTGAAGCCATGGTGAGACGTAATCCTCAAATAGTGCCTACCATCTGTTCGGCCCCTGTTCCACCCTCAGGTTTGGGCCCTGTGCTGAACCCCATTCAGAATCCGCCTGTTGCAGGTCCACGACTAGTCATTCCACCAAGAGAGGCTCCATAACCATCTAGGCCAAATATATCAAAGAAACGCAAGGCTAAGGCTGTTGTGGATATGCCTATTGAGGAAATTCTAGAGGAGGACACACCAGACTCACCACTCTACAAAGACGCTGGTGCCACTGAGGAAGAGGATAACTTTCCACATTATGTCTGTCCAAGGAGAGCTGACACGAAGGAGGTGAAGCTCCAAAAAAAAGATAGCACATCCTTAGTGACACCTTGGATCCCTAATGGTTTACCCTTGTCGATGGACATACTGCCAAAGCTGGCCAAGATACAGTTCGAGGATGTTGACACCTGCAAGTAGGGGGATTTTGGAAGGAAAAAATACATGGTTACAATTCTAGTAGAGCCTTATGAGCCCCAGATCTTAGTGCCAATGAAGTGGGCCAGTGGTGTTGACAACGCAGGCTTGCTAAATTTGATTCTCATGCCACACTTTGGGCACAGGGTGAAGGTAAATAAATATGTGAAACAACTCCTTGTCTTTTTTCATAGAGGATGTTTATGGCTCGATCAACCCTACCCTATCATCGTCGACCTCATCTCATCAATAAAGGGTCTGCTAAAGGTAGGAGGAGACCATGCATTGTATCTATTTTCAAATCAAGAAACATCCAAAATGAAGCATAAATATAAGCTTCAATGCATAGGTAGGGGATTCCTCATTTCCCCTATAGAGGACAACATGGTAAGGTTCATAGCTAAAATATTATCTTGCAATATTTTGCATAATATGAGACCCATTGAGTGCACCACCGAGGTGATAGAAATTGTAGAGCAATGTGCAATGAGAGTAATCTTCAACTGGTCACAGTTCCTATTGAATGAGCTCAGAAAGGATGCAGAGCAGGAGCAAGAGGACCCTAAGGATAAATTCCACTACTCCTGGATGCTCATTCTACTTTCCTTTGTTTTGTGGTCCAACCCATCGGACTACCAGCCAATGGATGTCCCAGTTATTTTCCTTGGCACAAAGTATCAGAACCTTTGGGAGGATAAGGATGACAAGAATTTTGAGACTGATAATAACATTGAGTTCTTTCTACACGGTGAGGAATTGCATGAGGTAATAAGGCATCCACATAGAGTAAGGGCCGTGATGGTGCAAAAATACTTGGCATTTATAAACTTTCAATACGGTGTCCACAATGTTATCTTAGAGCCACAGAAGGACCCAACCAAGCAAGGGCGGTAGGAGAGGTTTATGATCATTGACATTGATGTGGACATAGTTGTCCAGGACTAGCTGACAGAATGTAGAGGCCCAGTCGAGGAGCATATGGACTAAGAAGGAAACCAGGGAGGATATGGCCAAGCAAGTGGCCAAGGTGAGGGCCAAGGAAACGACCAAGGGAATGGTCAAGGTCATGACCAAGATGATGGGAAAGGAAATGACGGTGGAAACAGGAAAGACAATCGGTCACCAAGATTTGATGATGAGGATAGTGAGAAAAAAAATAAGAATAAGATGATGATGATTCTGAAGGCACACCTACTGATGAGGATGTGAAGAAGGCCTTGGAAGAGGCACACAACACAAAGAAGCATCATCTGCAGTGCAAGAAGAGGAAAGTGGAAAAATTAGCTAACACGGTCAACTTAGCTGAGGAGGAAATAAGCTTGTTGTCTGATGCCATTGCAAAGGTTGAAAATTCCATGCTTTAAAGGAATAAGTAAGAAGCAGCTACGACTGAACGACAAACTAGAAAACTATACCAATGACCTTACTGAGGCTATCAATGAGATAAAAATCATAGTTGAGGCTGAGACTTACAGAGTGGACCCTAATGACATGCTAGTAACACCTGTATTATTGCCACTAGTGAAAATAGACACACAAGTGTGAGTAATGGAGGAAAGGACACCTAAGTTTGATAATGTTGTCCAAGGGTTTGAGATGCTATATATGGAATTTTATAAACTTACTCTAGTTGAAGTCTATGCTGTGCAACATGTAGCTTCAACTAAGATATAGATCCATGAGAATTCTCTTTCATATCAGGAAACCAAGCATAAAACAAAGGTGAAAGAGTGGAAGATCCTCCTTCGAGAAAAGGAGCAAGAAATTGAGTCTAGAGAGAAGAGTTGGATTACACTTGCTAAATCCATTAAGGAAGAAGTCACAGAGTTTCCTTTAGAATAAGGCTAAGAAGATTTAGACATGGCCGCAAAGGTAGCATGACTATCTCAGATTGCTACATACTTGAGGAAACAGGTCGAGGAGTTACAAGTGCGACAGACACCAAGCACACCTCCTGAGGTGCTTGAAGAGCACAACAAAGTAGCATCTCAGGCTGTTGCAAGAATACACCAAGGAGAAAAACTATGCACTGAGGTAGTTGAATTGATTTCTGTGATGTGGAAATCGATTCTGGAGGATGAGACTGTGGAGAATATCAAGGAAGATGCGCTGCAAGATAATGAGAATATTTCTGCATTAAAGGCAGAGATGAAAAAGTTGTCACTTAAGTAGAAGGTTGCAAATATTATCGAGGTAAAGCAACTCCAGCAGGAATTCCAAGCTCTCCGTAACCAAGAGCAGACTAGGAATGATGAAGTAGGATCACACTAGTCAAAAGCAACATGAGTTACATGGCTTATTCAGCTTGTAAAGAAGAAGCTTCAACACATTGCGTGGGAATTAGAAGAAGGACCGTCAAAACATATCTGTTACGATCATGTGGAACAGTTCACTAAGAAAGATGAGGAGGTTAGTCCAGATGTTGCATGGGTGAAATTTTTTTTGCAGGAGTTTCAGGACAAGGTTGGTCTTGTGGCCAGCCTGCGCTAGAGGCATGAGTTTTTGCAGAACACTAAAATTTTGTAGAGGAATCATTTTTTCTTAGTGGATTGGGATGATCCACATGTGAGTGTTGGGGGACTATTGGGCCAAGAAACGTGGACAAGGAAGAATATACAAGCACAAGATGAAAATAGGGCATGCGACAGAGGAAACAGAGGTAAAGGAAGACAAATCTTTGAAGCTTTGACAAGGAAAGACAAATCTGAGTCAGTAGAAGAGGCAGGTAGAAGAGTAAAGGCTGGACAGGTGAAAGTCAAGGAAGCCTATAGAAGGACAAACCAAAGAAATACTAAAGGAAAGTTTTGCGTCTAGTTATGACCTATACAAACAGACTAAAAGATGTTTCCATGGCTAGTTAAGGCTATGGTTAATGTAATGTAGGACTTTTGTGGCCAAGTATGGACTGGAATTAATGTAATAGAAGATATTTTATAGCTACTTGCGTCTGTAATAACTGAGCTGTACTCAGTCGACCTTGTGTGGTATTGTAAACACTATAAATAGGAGGAACACGCTCTATATAAGGGTTAGATTCAGTTGGGAAGCTTAGATATTTAGCTAGAGGAATTTGTTAAATTCATTATTCACTCAGAAGAGGAGTCTAGTAGAAGTAGAAGGCTATTGAGCTGTGGATCTGTAGCTGAGTGCACATACCACCTAGTAGGATTAATCTGTAGCTGAGTGTGCATATAGTAAAGTAGAAGAGTCAATCTAGGCTGTGTGTGGATCAATAGGAGTAGATAGGAGAATAAACCAAAGAGCATGAGAGAAAGAAGAGTTGAGAAAAAGACATTTATTAAGAACAGTCTATAAATCATAGACTGTAAGTTGCTACCTATATTTCTCATGCTATATGAAGAGCACCTTGGTGGTTTTTCCTAGATGGGTTTCCATGTTATTTCCTGTGTCGCATGAATGAGTGTTGTTAAATATTGAAGGTTTATGTCGATTTTTGCTTACTTTTTATTGCTTATAGTTTCTGTTGATTGTATGTTGCAATATTACCAATCAATAAATGAATGAATTTTTAAATAATTATCGACATGTTATGTATGATTTAATGGTTAATCTACTATGTTAAAATATAGGTCACACTCTGTTCATTATAAGTAAGGAATCAATTGTGCCACACAATTGCGCCAGTGGTTAAGTTGTTAAGGATAAGGGTGTGTCATGTGTCAGTTGTGGCACACAGTTACACCTTTTCCGCGTAGTAAAATACTCCATGCTTCCATCTCTGTCGAGCACCTTGGACGTGCACCAAGGGGCTATAATCCCTCACCAACTGCAAAAAAATGGTTATGGAAGTTACACATTAAGATATCTAGGGTGAGATTGCCCTTGCCTCACGGGTTTTTTCAACTGAGCTTGCTCTGTCGGGCTGATGTATTTTGGTGTCTTGTTGGTATTGTGTTGTTGATTGAACCTTTGTTCAAGACAAGAAGGAATATTAGGCCAACACTTCTTTGCTTCTTGTGGGAGAGAAATCCTATTCTGATTGAGGAGAGCAGTCAATTAATCTACTTGTTTCTTTAGACAAGAGTTTTCAGGGTGAAAACCTATCATATAGTAGGGACATGTATTCTTATTTTTCTTAGAGATGGAGGCTCCTTCAGAAGTCTGTTGATTCTATTTAGGCTTCGAATCAACTACTTTTGGATCCTTCTTCTTTGATTTCCCCTTTGCTTTCACTTTAGAAGAGTCAGTAACTAGGAGAGATTCATCTTTGGAGGTATTGATGACTCCCATTCGAATCCATTTCTCTTGCTCCTTGATTAAGGACTTGAAAAAAGAATCTAATGAAGGAATTTTCCAATCGAGGAAGCCCTCTTGCTTGGAATGAAATATATAAACAAATACAGAATACTTAGAACCAAGTTTTCCGAGTATGGAAAGGAAATTCTTTTCATCCTTCTATTCTATTCCTCATTTTTTGCATTGAAGTGCAAGAGACATGAATTTAGTAAAGAATTCTTCAATATTCTCAAAACTGCTAGGATGTAAGGATACCAACTCATTCTCCAGGAGGTGTCCCCAAAGATCATCTTGTTTTCGAAACAATTTCTCAAGCTTCTCCTAGGCTTCTCTGGGTGTCCTAAAACCTTCTAGGTGGAAAAGGAGATCGCTGGATCTATAAGTGCATAGATAACCAAATGCTTCATCTAAGCGATCTAGAAACTTGTTTCTTTCAACAGGCTGATAGGGCTCGACCTCACTTCCAAGTACTATCATGTGGTAGCTATGCTTGTGCAAGGACAACTGCATATCAATCCTCCAATCAAGATAATTGGAAGTTGTGAGGGTTTGAGAAGTAGCATATTCAGAATCCATAATTCTTTAGGCTGAGAGATCACAAAAATTCACACAAGCTACGAAGCACCTGTCAATTTTCACTGCAAAACACTAAAACATATGAACTAAGTTAGAATAATGTTTTTCCTCTCGACATTAACATATTTTTAGGGTTTGTCATGCCCTCTCCATTGCTCTAAATAAATTCAGAGATAGAAAATCATCACAGGGGACTTCTGTGGAACCCCAGCTGTTTCTGATGTTCAATGGGGAGAAACAAGCATGAAACATGCATGAGAAGGCTCTGATACCATATTAGAATTGAAGTGCCATTTAGATATTCAAGTAGATAGTTCTCAATTATGATTGCAGTTAATGGAGAATGAATATACAAACTGAACAAAACAAACAACACATGAAACTGATGAGTGTAGCTCAGGAATTTACAGTATCATTGCCATTAATTAGTCCAGTGTTACAATAGTTTACAAATAGGAATATTTTTAATCCATTAGGGAGGAATTCGAATCTACCAATTGGATGTGACTGTACCTAACTGAATAGCTAACTTATGGTGTCTCAATCAAGATTGGAGTCCAATAGATCAACTCCCAGATGTCCAACCAACTCAATCAATCAGTAATAACTAGTTAACTCAGTGCAACTAAGTGTGGTAGGTGGGAAAATGCACCTACTACACATGCAATCATGCATTAGCCATGTATAACTAGTGCTAGCTAACTGATTGTGAACTAACTGAAAGTAATTGGAAGCTAACTAAGACTAACTAGTTCCAACTACACCTAATTGATGGAGGTTGGTTCCAGGACTCCCAATGGCTCCTAAAATGTAAGGATTGGTGTAGGAGGCACCCAAATTGATGCATGCACATGGAGTAAGTGGAAGTTAACTTCTAGCAGTGTTTCCCACACTCTAGTAATTGGTACATTTGGCCCATTAGGCCAAGTGGACCCAATGGTACTAGTGTACCCAACTAATTATTTAAGGTTCCTAAGTTAGGCTAAATAATATAAATATAAAGTATGGTCAAGTGAGGATTAATAATCCTAACAGTCATCATAGGATACCATTTAAAATGACACTCTTTTTTAAGTGTATAGATAAATTCAACAATAAAAATATCCTTATAAATATAAGGGTGAATCACCACAATGTGTCATAGGAATGCACCCCAATGACCAATAATACATACATTTAAGATTATAGTTATCATAATAATATATTTGTCATTTAATGACTTTCATAACTTATATTTATCCATTCACCAGGTAGTAGTCCTCCTTGACCCCAGAGGGGAAGTTTAAAAGCAAGTCACAAGGTGGAATTATTAATGTAGATATAAAATAAGGAGGGATTCTTAAATTTCAAATTAAATTCCAAAAGTGTGCCTTCTAAGGGGATGATCTTCTCAAGGCATAATCCTCCATCAAGGCCATTAGAAGGAGGGTCCCTAATGGAAACATATACATTTTTGGGATGGAACTAGCTTTGGTTATGTTATGTTATGCGTGAAGAAAAAATAACATCTTATTACACAAAAATATGGGTTTATTTAGGTTAGGATTAAAATAAAGTTGGAGCATTTTTTAATAGTATAACTTTCATAGTCATTAGAGGTTTAAGTTGGGTTAATTTCAAAACATTGTCTTGGTAGCCTGAAAATTACCTTTGAGATGGGTTTGAAATTTAGTGATATTTGATATAGTGAAATTAAAAGAGAAGAATCCCCAGATAAAAAAAGGGAGATATAAGGATCCCTAGAGAATATGTAATGAGAGAAGAAGGGAGAATGAAAAGTTTGTTAAGTGGTATGGCTCTCACATGTTCATTTTTTCTTAAGTTTCTTAAGTGGTATGGCTCTCAATGTATTTTTTTAAAAAAGTTTCTTAAGTGGTATGGCTCTCACATGTTCAATTTTTCCTCAAAATATTTGAATCTAGTCACCCCTTACAATGGGCATTGTTTCAAATTTTCAAATTGCATTAAATCCCACATCATTGTGTTATTATAAAAATAGAAAAAAGACCGTGAAAATACCTTAGTAGGAGCTTAACTGATAATGTCAACAAGGTGAATTCACATAGTTCCAAGAAGTGTGTTCTAGAGTTCCAAGATGCATTGCACATGTATGATGTTGGTCCTTTGTTTCTCCAATTTTGCATGGACACATATAAGTCCTTGGTGGCCTTATCCCTAGGATTTCATAGAAGATGGATAATCTTGTAATAATGTCAATCTCAATGGCCTACATGATGTATACACATAAAATTGAATTTTCCATATTGATGGTCAATATGGTAGGAATTTTCTGTTTCCATGAAGCTCCCTACTCTTTTTTTTCCTTTTCTCATCATGTGATGGATGTTTGTAATGGAGATTACTGGTTTATTTTTATCCATGGGAAGTAAAAATAATGTATGTTGGGTCTTGAATACAATCACTACCACTATATTACTTTTAGTTATATTGTGATTCAAGAAAAAAATGTGACAACTCCTTCAATGTTCCACCACCACACAGACATTACAAATGGAATCTTCATGATGACAACGAGATATGATCCTATAATGAGGATGCTTCTTGGTGTCCAAGCTAGGGTTGATAAAAAAAAGTACAAGTTATTGGCCCATAATATTTGTCTTTACATCTCATGGTCCATACATGGGACCTTGGACCACCAAGAAAGTTCTACAAAGGGAATATTTGGAATATGAGTGAGATGTGGTGTTTCTTTCAAGATTTATAACAACATACATGGTCTTTAGGATCATAAAATGTTTTAGGGTTGAAAGTCAAGGTCTTGACCCATAATTTTTTTTTGTAAGTCTCATGGGTCAATCCATAGTTATATTTCCCTAAAATTTCTCACAAAATGCTAAAACACCCAAACCCATCCAAGAGATATTATACTTTTTGGTCCTAATATTTATTTTCTAATTGTGTGAAAATAGAATAGTATATGGAGTTAGCATATGGATTGAAATAAAAAAGGATGACATGTAAAATTTGGGACAAATTTCCCTAACTAAATTTTCACAAATCCTCAATTACTATATAACTATTAATTATGACTCATGGATAGAGCATTTTCCCACCACGTGGGCCTTGAATGTTTACTTGAGAAAGACATATGTGCATAATTTTAAGGATTAATATATCATGGATTTTTATCGATTACCATCGCCAATGTGCCAAACTCAAAAGACCATCATATCCTGATAACATGACAAAGATTCCCTTTGAAGGACCTTTGTGGTGCACAAAGGACACAAGGATGAATCATGAGCCCCATAGAAAAATATTATAGTACAATACCCTATATTTTGTAGGAATTGAACCACATCAAAAGCACCAAGAAGCATATCTAGTATTCTAAACTTCAAAATTAGAACTAGATCTCACTTGTAGGTCAAAGCTTCCCTATAAAGGTCAATGTGGTGGTTTGAGACCCCATATATGGAACATGAGATCCATACTAAACTGATATGGCATAAGATCCTAGATTTTTGGTTATACCATAGAATGGTCCTCAATATCCTTCAGTCACAATCTTGACTGCAAGTGTGTGTGGTGATTTAAATATCTTCTCAAAAGAACTTATCAATATACATAATTCAATTAAGTTCTAGGGCACTTTTCTTTTTAATGAAATATTTCCCAAAATCATTGTGGGAGAGGCACACACCACCTAACCTTAGGAAATATTGCAATGAATAATATCTCAATGTAGATTCCATCCCTAATTGATACTATGACATCAAAAGGACTGTAAAATCCCTGACCCTCCGACCGGTGAAGAGGACGCTACCAAACAACTAATTACCGGGAAACTAGCCCCATGAACACGAACATGCATATAATGCTGAAATAAAATGCTAAAAATAGAAAACATGCAAGGATACATAATTACTCAACATACAGTGGAAGCAAACATACATTTGAGCATCAACATGATCATCATTATTCATTAATAATAAATATAACTGCAGAGATGAAATGGTCGAGAATACTCATCTTGTAAGAACTCGTCCTGCAACCAGCTACGTCGCTGCAACATTCCACCCAACCATAGGCCAGTGTGCCCATCAATGTCTCAGCAACACTGCCACCCTTGAGCTGGGCATGATTCCCCAAGGAATAAGGGACCAAGCAGGCTTGCACATAGCCAAGGATACATAATACAACCAAGTCAACACAGTTGGGTCTATCAGGCCATCAAGGAGCTAGGAAAAGATGAATGCTAAACTAGTGTGCTCATGGAAAATCTAAGGACGCCTACACTAGAGCTAGCCTGACTTCTAATACACCCACACACACCCGACACCAGGAATCAGTCCCTTCTCTACTTCACAGTTCCTTAGGCCCTGATTTCCCTTGCTAGTGCTCTTCCGAGGTTGTGGAGAAGAAATCCATCCATCTAACTCTATCTGTGTGGCTCCCAAACCTAGGTTTCTCAAGCATACCCAACCTTCAATCCCACTCCACACATTCCGAAGACCAACCACTTCATACCCGCAGTAAAACAAAATCAGTTCACAACTCTGTGAAGAAACATAAGGAAACAGGGTGACACCCCAAAATGGTGGACGTGGCTCAAGCCAAACAAGGCAATTCAGAGTTGTTCTTGGCCCTAGTGTGGCCAAAACAAATCAACAGCGACCCAAGAGATGATTGCACCCACATCGACCCAAAACCAGGGAAGGAAATAGCAGCCATGCTTTTTACCACTGACATGTATACAAAGGACAACCACGATATCTCAACCTGTGTAGAGGGAAGAACGCAACCTCTACCTGACAGGGTTCAACGCATAGACCAAAGAATGAACCAAAAAAAAAATAGAGTCCCTGGCTTCTAGCAGGATGATCCCCCCAATATCTGCCTGTGCGTGAGGATGAGAGAACAACCCCCTACGTGAGAATGAGCAAGACCGAAAAATCCCGATAATGGAATTGTGGGAGAGTGGAGAGAATGGAATGTTGCCCCTCTGTCCAAGCGATGTGAAGAGGAAGAGTCCACTGGTGGAGTGGGAACGTGGGAAAGGACTGACAACCATGCCACACCCACCACTACTCAGCAATAACTGCTCCCAACTAACAGACAACATAAGTTTAAATGGGTGGTTGACACATGGCTTTTCCCCATAGGTCCAAGGTTTAACATTTGCCCCCCCTCTTATCCTTAGGAAAATCATGCCCTTTTCATTAACATTGCACCATCGTAGCTAGCTGTAGGTTCATTTTAATTAATGTGCATATTTACATGATGCCAAAACTATTATGTGCCGGATAGCACAATATACCATCGGCAACGATCTCAATTGCCGAAACATAACACAACAAAATTGATGGTGCGGATTTTTCCTTAAGCTCCACACCACGATTAATTACAATATACACATCATGTATCTTTTAATGCAACCAGGGTCAAAACCAAGGATATTACAATCCCCTCCTGCTTGGAATAACACCATACTCGGTGTTCCAATACATAGGAATACATATACAATTTGCACATAAAAATTTAAAATTTTTGCATATTTGTCCCACGTTCAATTATTTACTTGAACTTTCAGGACCAAGCCTCTCAGCTTCCGCGAGCTTCTCTTGCTGGTTCTTAGCTTTCGGCTCATCCCCAAGTCTAGGAACTTTGTGGCTACTACCCTCTTTATGTTCCCTCGTTGGGCAGTCCCAATGGTAATGATGTCCTCTGCATTTCCAACATTTCGCTGGCTGCTTCATCTTTAGCTGCTCCATTTCCTTTGAGTCTTAATGCCTATAACATTTCTTAATGGATTGCTTGGACAAATTCCCCATCATTGATCCACTTTCCTTTCCTTTATGAATTTCTCCCAGAAGGATTTTTACCTCCTTTTGCAAACCAATAGAGTCTTGCAAAATCTGGTGGTTCATCTCATTCTTCCTTTTCTGTATTTTGAGCATCTCTCCAAGATTCTCTTGAGTCTTGGAAATTGTTTGAAGGAGACTTTCAGCCAAGTCCAACAGCTTTTGGTCTGCTTCCATGATCAATGTGCACTACTGGATTTCACTTTTCTCACCTGTGAAATGCATCATTGAAATTCTGTTAGACCAAGCATAATATAGGCATTAAAGTTAGTTAATTAATTTCCCAATTGGCATGATAGTCCAAGTCTTTTCAAGGAGACTCATACTTTTCATGCCTTCCCAACAGGCACATGAGCTCATTCATGTCCATTCTTGAGAAGTGAATTAACTATTCTAGCATTCACAATTTACTTTAAGCAAATACACACATTCTATTTTCAGTCATACATGCATTCATCAATCTTTTGTTTTCACAATGCATAAGTATATATATATATAATCAAAAAGGAAAGAGAGAGTAGAAAGAGTTTTTCCCCTCTTTGTCTTGTTCCATCTTGGAACCCACACCACCACTGTGGTTTTCATGCTCTCAGCCTCTTTTACTTCACCGTGAATGCTGGACCAATCCCTCTTAGTCATGACACTTAGTGTCTCTAGTCTTTTTCAGAGCTCTCAACCATGGAGCCTCCACACATGGTTTTTCTTGGCTGCTAGGACCTTCACAGTCTCACTAGCACCTTTTTCATTACTACTCATTCTGAGCTCTTCAGGACAGTCACATGTCCACATGCACCCCTAGGATTCTCTCATAGTCCTCGTTCCCAGCGATACCTATATTCAAACATTGAATAGATTCACATGTTTAGTTTATTCTCAATGGTTTTTATCTCTTAAACAAGAGCTTAGAATATCATAACCAAATCATATACACATGTATATTCATAAGCAAGAAATTGCAAAATAATCCAATACTTATTTGTATTGTGCATTTCTTCTCTGGTCCACAGGATCCTGCTTCGCTTTGCAAGCCTTGGGATTTCCTATGGACTTGGATGTTAGGTCAACACGTAGGCTGCTTCACAACATCATTTTATATATATCAGGCACAGTCAAGCCAACCTACAGTTGGGCTTATAAGACCGTCCAACCAAGCCAATATACAATTGGGTTTATCAGGCTGCAGCCAATCAAGCCAATACACTATTGGGTTTATCAGGATACTTAGCCAAGCCAGCTAACAGTTGGGTTTATCAGACTGCAGGTAGTCAATTCAACACTGTAACATTCCCATAATTTCCACAGCATCAATTAATTAATGTCCAACCAACCTCAATTTCCACAATTTTCACAACATCAAATAATTACACAGTCAAGCCAACCTACAGTTGGGTTTATCAGACTTTCCATCCAGTACAGCTTCACGTCGACTGGGCTTGGAACTTTACCATTACCATTTCCAGGTTTCATTTTCAGTAGTGAGCTCCAATTCCACTACCCCATACAATGCAAGAAACCACTCCCTTCTCTGCTCTTTAGTCCCTCGAGAATGTCTCCTTCTCTGTGCTCTTCAATAGAGGGTAGGATGAGCCCAAGCCATTGTCCATTCAGTGTGCAACACTAGACTGCATCTTTTTATCCTAACAACACAAGCAATATAAGCAAACTCATCAGCGTTATTTCTCTAAAACTGTAATCATATTTCACATCATTCACTATCAAGTATTGAGACACCAGGAGTGCATCCACTCCCTAGGGTGTAATCAATACTGAAAACCCTTTCATGATCCGACATTGGGAAAGTGTGCACCCCTTTCCGATGTGTTCCATGTAGGCCCTATTCATACTCAAACAATCTACCATAATGGAAATAAAATAAAAACATGCACTGCATTTTGAATTTAACAATTTGACATGCATATTCTTAGCTAGGGTCACAGAACACTTATCCATTTGTCGAGGCAATATTCCTTCATTAAGGAGGAATGGGGGCTCCCTTCTCTGAGTAGACAGTCCCTCGATTTTCCATCCCAACTAATTTTTACATTTCATATCCACACATGTCTTACTGACATAATCTATACCATCTCACTCATGTTTCTTACCAAACATGTAGTGCAGATGAGACATTTTTAAAATGTCCAATGGAGTTTCACCCGAAACCCATTTCCAAGATAGGGGAGAACCTCCCCATAAAGTTTGGCTCCTTCAAGCCATCACACATGGTCTTCCTACAATGTGTATCCCTGGCACATTCATCAAGTATCCAGATAGTCAATCATTATCTGATAATACAATCCAAATTGATTGTTCCATAACCAAGCAATGGCATTAGTAATTAAATTCAATAGGAATTTACAACTCTGTCTACTATAGAAATTGATTTGCTTAGCAATGAGGTGATCCTCATTTGTTGGTATCTTGTAAGCAGCACCACTATTCCCATTATAATTTATGCTTACTAGCATCACATGAACATCCACTTACAACATGTCCTCCTGACACAATTCTATGCAAGCCAATAGTGATTAGCAGTTGTCATCAATTTTTCAAATCTGAAATTTACAAATTCAAATTGACAACTCATTTTGCATATAGACTATTTTCACAACCATGAGAGTCTCATGAAGTTTGTCTCTTTCACATGGGAGATTCCGGTCTTTTTCATGGTCTTACCCACTTTGCCATGCCCCAAGCAATCTACCTGAAATCTAAACTTCAATCAACCAAACACTTGGTAAGTCTTGATGCATATAACTTTTTCATTGTTTAAATTACAAGGTATAGTCTCCTCATTTATGCAATTTAAATGAAATGTTTAGATACTCCTTACTTCAAAAGCGTATCATTTGTACCACCTTGCCCTTCCATAGAGCATTTTCGACGGCCAATCGATCATGACTACCCTCTTCATGCACTTACTATCCAACTTTTGATCCTGGTTTTGTTGCCTTATCCATTTCTTCATAGGGTTTCTAGTCACATTCATAAGCATCAGCCACATATTCAGCCATGTCCATGTTGTCTTTGGTTTTCCCACTAATGCCAACACCAATGCAATAATTACCATTAGTGGTTCATTATAAATGTATAATTCTCACTACTCTTACCAACATGTAATATCTTATGCATGCAAGGCATATCCTCATACATTTTATGTACAAAAATTATAAAATGTAATTATAATTATCCAGACAGGGTTTAAGGAAATTTCCCTTTTCAAGTCCCTCATCCTTGCATGGAACTCCTCTTCCACACAACAGCTAGTTTGACTTCATGGTCTTGCTACCTCTAGGCATGCAATCCTCGGATTGTCCATATTGAAAGCAACACACTTTCCAAGCAACCACTAGTACCTTTCTACTCCACATTCAAATTTTGGTGACTCTCCCTGGTTCCACGGGGGCGTCACCTAGGGACCAATATGATATCACGTCTGTTCATATTGGGGTGGTTAAAAATTAAAAAATTTAAAGTCAATATATTGGTGGTATATTAGGGGTAATAAGGGTTTTTTTTTAAGTATATAAATATCCAATATGTTTAGGGTTATTTTATTCCAAATTTCTGCCCGCGCCCTTCTCTGCAAAACTGCACATTTTGTCCTTCTGCTCCTGCATATGCCTGTCCATTTGGGGGTTTCGGATATTTATACATCTTCAGCTTTATCAGATTTGAACTCCTGGCACGATCTGGAAGACTCGAGAGAAGAGAAGAATATAGGGGGGAAGAGAATGCTAGGCAAGCGTCTTCGGCCTCCACTCATGAATCACACTAGAAGCATGTCACAGCGTGGTCACAGCTGGGATCTGCAGATTTCGCCATCGAATCCGAACAAATCCCAGATTCCCCTGTTTTTCATATGGGGCCTGGAATTAGAAGTAGTTACAGTTTTTCTAATAAGCCCATAGAGCCTGCCCATTTCCTGGACGCTTGCAGTCTATGTAAACGCCGTCTGAGCAATGTCCTGGACATCTACATGTACAGGTAAATTAATTGATTGATGATGATCTGGGCTTTGTTTAATTCAAACTGATTGATCGATGATCTGGGCTTGTTTAATTCAATCTGGCTTGATATGATCTGATAAATATTTGATATTTTCCCCCTTTTGTGCAGAGGTGACACTGCATTTTGCAGCGTGGAATGCCGGGAACAGCAGATATCCATGGATGAATGCAAAGAGAAAAACGCTGCAGGCATCACTGGCCTGAAGAAAGGAGCTCAGGTCTCGTCTTCCAATCGCCATGATAATTCAAACAAAGGAAACTTTCAAGCACGGACAGAGACTGTCGCAGCAGCATGATGAATGAAGGTCGTCCATTTTTTTGATGAGCAGTTCATCTTTTTTGGCTTTAGGAAAGCATAGCATTACGTCTGCTCTAATCTAAACCTTACTGGGTATCTTAATCCAAAAAAATACTACTGTAACCAGGTGTCTCAGATACCCTTGATGAAAAAAATATTGTACTCAACAATGCAAGCAATTTTTAACCTATTTCTCAATCTGTGTTCTGGAATGTTTTGGTATCTATGCCTGGCTCGGGTGTCTCAGATACCCTTGACGAAAAAAATATTGTACTCAACAATGCAAGCAATTTTTAACCTATTTTTCAATATGTGTTTTGGCATGTTTTGGTATCTATACCTGGCTCGGCCATATTGAGGCATAAACCCTATATTACATTAGAAATTTGATGATATTTAGAAGAAACTGCAAAGCTATATCTGAGTCATGGGTGTGCTTGATGGTTCTTTGATCTTGCAACCAGAAAATCAGATAACATCCTTTTCTGTACTAAATTTGCTTCTGGCTTCAAAACATAAGTGGTTTCAGATAACATTTTCTTTTGGATCATCAGCTTTTTAATTCAGATGCTTCATTAATACTGTATCCTACCATTCACCTCCATTTATCAAAAAACGATGCATGGTTTAAAAAAAATAAAATTCATGCCTACCATCTAACAGGAGGTTGGACTGCTACTTGTAACCTTTAGAAGGTCGCTTGTGGACAGGTTATGGGCTACTTCTTACAAAAGTAAAACCCTTATGAACTCTGTAAACGTGCCTAGCTTTCACCAATCCAAATAGCCTGTGGTGGTGGTTGATCATTATTCCACACTACCATATATTCAAACTCTGCCATGGAGATGAAACGAAGAATCCAAGTTGTACTTTTAATTCAGCATTTCTTGTAACATGCAAGAAGGGGGGATTTTAGTAATTTTAGTTATAGATTAATTGAATCCTGTTAGTATCATTCATATTGCTGTTTCATCATCATCTAGGTTGCCAGATATGTCCATATCTTTGAGATCGCGAGATATGCAAGCATCAGAGGGGTTAGTAGGATCCCTTCATTCTGACATTCTATGTAACTTGAGTTTGAGTCCTCACTCACTCTTCTTTACATGAGGTTTTATTTTATTGTTAATTTATTGTTGGGCACAGTATCAATGCCAGATAATAGTGGCATGGTAGGAATAATTGAATTTTAACAGCTTTAAATTTGAAAAAAATATTAAAATTGTTCTGTATGAAGAGTGCTGCTAAATTCTTCTTGTTTTGTTGTCAAGGAAATCTACAAACCAGAATGGTCAGCATTCGAAGGCGCAAACATTTACGTTTATCTCTAGGTACTCACACCTTCACCATAAATATTGGCATGTTTCAAGGAAAGTGAATCAAACAAGAAGAATATTTTCCACATTTCCAAGAGGAATTAACTTGCTGCAGTGAGAAAAATCAAATCTACAAAGCAACTAAAAGTTGGATCAATGTGTTAATTTTGTTTGTTTGTTGGTGGCACAGTATAAATGTTTTGTTAATGAAGAGAATTTGGCATTAGATAAAATGCAGAGAGACCTCTTGTTTCACTGATTGGAGCAGGGCTGCAAGGAATGGGAAAAATTGTGCTCTGAACAAACAGTTTGCCATGAGAAAATCTTCTCTTTTAATTGTTCTAGTGCAATTGTAGTAATTGATGAGATTATTAGTATGATGACATGCCAATGCCAAATGGTTAACATGGTTTTGGGATACCTTCATGATGGTACCCTGTTATGGTCATTT
>LPNX010223038.1:401565-430813 GCA_001517045.1 Pseudotsuga menziesii | reverse complement strand
AAAGTACTAAGAAATCTATGAGAGTATTATGTATACAAACTAGATTTTTAAAGCTATTTTCAGAAAAGTTGTTGAAGCTCTGAAACAAAGGAGCACTAAAATATGCGTGATTATCGATGAAAGCATTTAAAAGTCTACTACAACTGAAAAGGCCTCTCAGCCTTTAAAGTTGGATATATATCCAGTGTCCACATCTTGAAGCAGTTACACACTATTGTTTGAGATTGGTACAAATAAACCCTCTCTTATTTGTTTTGACATCATGTGATACATTTTAATTCCTAATAAAGTGATTTGCCTAAGGGCACCTATCAAGTGTCGCCCTTTCTTGTGTTTAGTTTTTTTTCCCTTAGGTAGAAATATAAAGGGGTATAAAAAATGTAAATGAAAAAATGGATACATGCAATATATAGGGAAAATAGGGGTTTTTTAAAATCGGCAAGGCATATTGGGAGGGGGTTAAAAAAATGATTTTGGAGGTATTTTCCAATATTTTTTGAAAATAGGGGTATTGTTTCATATGCCACGAACGAACGTGCTATCGCATAGTTTCACTAAGTGAAGACCCCGTGCCTGGTTCCCTGCTGGATAAGCTTTCCAACGCCTATCCACATGCTTCATTCTAACCTCGGGTGTGAAAACTACACCACTTTTAAAATGATGATTTTCACCAATTTTAGGCAAAACACACAACTGTATTTTTGGTCTGGAATGCTAACTTCAGCGACTTGTAATTTTTTTTCCTTTAAACCTATAATCCACTGAAAACAGTTGAAAATCGTTGAGAAGTCCCTTAGGAAAACCCAAGAATTTCTTTTTCAGATCAGGTCTCATCCCATCTAAAATTCCGACACTTTGGCAATCTACGCAACAAATTTCTGCAGCGCTCATCGACTGTGCTATCAACAATAATTTTCTGCCGTATCAGTGGTTCCATCGAATATAGTTTTCTGATGTGAGCCTTCCGGACTAGTTATCGATGAGGCCAAGGTTTATTGCATATCGACAATCAGATGCACTGTGCATCGGGGGAAAAGTCCCTTAGGCAGTCGCAACAACGGGCAGTAAACTCCCTGTGGCTTCCGTGGCCCTAACCCTGTCGGTGGTCGGAATAGTCAACCCCTGTGGCATTGGTGATGAAATGAACTAGGAAACAGTAGTGGCGATTGGGAGAACTATTCATCGGGTGGCAATTTCTCTAGGCAGCCGCAATGGCGGCCAACTAAATCTATATGGTTTTTGTGGCCATAACCTTGTCATTGGTTGGGACTCCTAATCACTGTGTGTTGACGATCAGAGCATCGACGGTATAAATTCTAAATGTAGGAGTTCTAGTCGACATGGTAGCTGCAACGATGGGTAGCAATCCCACTGTGGGTTCCGCGGACTATAACTCATCGGCTGTCGAAAAAACTAACCACTACGGCATCGGCAGTCGGGGACTCTATTTGTAGAAAGGATAGTCCACTAGACAGCCGCAATGGTAGATGCACAAACATATAAATTTTTTTGATGTCCATTGGCGAACAAAACAACTAATCTCTCCCGATGTCAGCCGCCACATCGGCGGCTCCATCCTCTAAATTTTGCCGATGGTCTCGACTAGGTGAGCCGACGTTTCGGTGGTTCTGTCAACTAACTTCCGCCGATCGACACTCCAATCATCTAAATTTCGTCGATGGTGATGACGTTTCAGCAAACCCATCACCTAATTTTTTCCCATTCGTTCATATAATTTCCGCCATCATTTCGACGATTCGTAGCCATACAAAGTCGTTGTTTCAGCGCTTCCCTCGTCTGAATTTTGCCAACGATTCCATCACTTATAAATTTCAGAAAATTTCCTTCTTTGCATCGACTCCTCAAAGAACTAAATTTTGTCGATGACGATAACGTTTCGGTGACCTCATCGACTAATCATTGGTGATTCAATCCTCTAATCATCGCCGATTGCCGATGATTTCACAACTTAGAAAATTTTTCGAGAAGATTTTCTTTTTATCCTTCTTTCCACTGCCACTGTTGGCGGCTTCACCAACTAGCATCTTGTCTTTTCCGCTGACGTTTCGACACTCACGTCCTCTAAATTTCGCTGATCAATCTACTAATCTCTGCTGAAACTGTGGGTACTCCGTCCACTAAATCGCGCCACCATTTTGGCGGTCTTCCGCTAATGGATTTCGATGGAAGTTTCCTCTCCGCCGCTTTGTCGGCTCTTCTTTCCACTATTCATCACTGATCCAATCGAATAACTTTCGCTGATAACTGACAGTCAATCATCGGATGTTATTTTAACTAAATGGAGCCGGTGTTTCGGCGGTCTTCAGCCGATCTCCGCCGAAACTGCGGCTCCCACATCCTCTAACTTTCGCCAACGGCCGACGAACACTTAGAGAAATTTCTAAATTTCTTCCTCCGTTGGGTGACATTCCGACTAGATGATCCGCTGCATCGGAAGAGTTTCCTACTTAGTCTTCCGATGAGCAGACGGTTCAGGCACTTAGACAAATTTTTCAACAAATTTTTTCAAGAAAATTTCTACCATAATTTCTTATTTTTGCACATCATGTATCTTTTAATGAAACCGGGGTCAAAACCGGGGATATTACAAGGACACAGGTTAAATCTCACACTCCGAGCCATATTCGAGGAAGTCTCCCTAGTCTAAAATTTTAGTATCCACAAAGTTGTACCCTCCTTGTGGTCTCTCCTCTCTCTTCCCCATTAGATTGTGTTCTAGTGAATAATAATCCCCTCCATTAGGAATCCCCCACTAAGGCTTATGAACCCCCTCACATGTGGAAATCGTATCTCCTTCGATTTAGGTTTCCTTGCATAGCAAACTTTGGGTTTTATATTGCTTTTACTTAACTATTACAAAATCTTCACGATTTGACATGCCTTTCAAGCACATGAATGATAAAACATGTTTTCCTTCTTATAAGCCAAAATATTTCACTAGTGGGATTTGTCTTGAGCTCCACACTATGAATCTTTGTTACATATTTACACCAAATACAACAACACAAGTCCATGCAAAATTGGAGGAATAAAAATGAATTATGTAAATTTCATAATTTTGTATATTTAAAATAAAGTGAAGAAATTGGCCATAATGTTAAAGAACATGCACATTTTATCCATGAATCTATCACTGAGAGTTATCTCAAGTTGTCATGAGCCAAACATGAGATATTAATTCCCTCAAAGTTGGGAAGGTCATGAGTTCAAATCTCTTGATTCCCTTATGATTAGGCTCTGTCATTAGGGTCATCGGTTTACCACATCTACCATCGATGGATCATGCGGAAGTACTCAAAGGGTTTTCCATGATACTCTCCTTAGAAAATAAACATTATCCATGAAGCTAAATCACATGCACATATTGATAGATATTAGAAAATGTCCATCCACCAAATCCACAAAGGAGGTGAATTATAATGGTTTTTGGAATCATTACATAAGAAAAAATAATAAGACAAGTATAATGGCTTGAATAATATTTTTAAGGGTGGTTATTATAAAACCAACCCTAAAAACACCTTTCCAATTTGTTCCCTTTCCATTACATCCCAAAGAAATGTAAGATTAAATAGGAAAGTAAAAAGTGGTCACTCAATGAAACCATGTAGACAAGAAGGAAATAGGCATCCCTACACCTTCTAAATGATGCATAGTGGTACCATGGGAGTTTTATCACAATTCATAAAATGACAATGAAGGATTATCCACCAACAATTAACTCCAATATGTGAAGCAAAAAGGTGAGGACATTTCATATCACAATTAATATGATAATAATTAAGATCACCAAATACACACATTGAACCGAAGCACATAATAGATTCACCTAACTCACATCACAAGTGACACACCAAACTCATGAAAATAATATATGCACCAATTCTATTGCAATTTGAATTTCACTAGATTAGTGCCATTTCCATTTCAATAATTTTGCAAAAAAGAAGTTATATTTATATGAAGAATATAAAAGATTGAAAATACTATATTTCTATGCTTAGAACCTTTAAGAATACTTACTTAGACGAATATTTGATTGTTGATCTTATAAAAGATTGTTGTGAATAAAGATGGGAAAAGAAAAACTCAAAGTAGTGGTTTCTCTACTTATGACTTAGATAATTTCAAAATAATTACAAGACCAAAATGTAAGGATATGGTACACCCTTGGAGTAGTGGAATTCCTAAAGAATCCATCTTTGACCAAGGCTAGATGCTACTAAAGGAGAGATGAGTTAGCCAAATATTTTGATCCCCAATCAAATAAGCTTCCTCTACTGCAAATATATGAGAGGATCCCTCCATATGTTTTTTTGTTGTTGAGAGAGGTTCATACAATCAATTTAAAATAAATATTTTGAATCTTGGAATATTAATCACATTCACAAGTTTTCCTATGCATAGCCAATGTTGTGGATTAAGGCCACACATGGCATGTAAGTCTTATAGATAGATTCCATGGACTTAGAAACTAGGTTTTTGCGCAAAACTATGACATTTCCCCAAGAAACATATCAAGTTTTTCAAACATTGAAATCACCACAACATCAAACTTGGAGGCTAAAGATTATGTATTATGGGAATGACTAGATCCTTGAGTTACAAAACATGGCATGTGAGCCCCATAGAAATATATGTTATGTACTAGTGCCTTTCCTTTTATACTTAGACCATGGCATGGGCATTGACAAACAACCTTGGTATGTAATTCTCAAAATGATGGAAATATTTCACTCATATACCAAATATTTCCTTTTTATTACATGTGTAGTCATTTTGGGTGCTACACATGACCCATGAGACCTAGAGGAAACTATATGAACTTAGGCCCTAGAAGTTAATCTCAAACCTGTTGTTCGCTCAACATATCCCATTTCATCTGATGAAAGGGGAACTCCATTCACCATTGTTAAGGTCAATTTTGTTGTTATTGTTTTGATATGGGGTATTATTCCTTGGTACTTTCATCCATTTTATCTTATCAGGTTTGAAACTGTTGCAGCTGCAACTATTTCCCAATTTTTTTTAAATTTTAGGGCCCTCCTTTTAATTTACTTCTCTCAGATCTGGCCTAGAATTGATCGGCTTCCCTAAATCTGACCTAGGAGTTCATTTTCTTTGCTCAAAACTTAATCCTTTTATCGAAAGCATAGTCAACCATTTTTTCGCCGTTGCAGAAGTTGAATGATCTAGTCTATTGGAAGTACTACCGTTTTCCTCGCCGATACTGCAAATGATTTTTTCTTCTTTTTGTTTGATTTTCGAGCTTTCATTTTGACTACCGGTGATTTTGTTTGTTTTATCGATATTATAATGATCTATGACTTTGAACCGGAGTACTAGTCCTCTACACTGCCGACATTTCGGAAGGTAGTTGATGAATGTTCCGAAAGATAGTTGTTTCCCTTTCCAATGCCAAGCAAGCTGTAGAGTATTTTGTTTTGTTTTCCGATGACATTTTATCACAGTCGGGAGTCAGTTGATGAGTGAACCAGAGAATTAGTCTTTTATGCTGTCGATGTTGTGGGATTTAGTTGATGAACATCCCGAGGGATAGTTTTGTTTTTTGTCGATATGTCGGAGCCATGGATGCTTTCATTTTCCTTTTTTGTTTCTCAACCCTATTGTTTTAACCATCGGTGAATTTATTTTTTATCACTATCGAAACGATCTACAATATTGGATTGGAGTACTTTTCCTCTACACTGCCGACGTTTCGAAGGCAATTGATGAGTGTTCCGAAGAATAGTCTTTCCTCTGGTGGGTAACTTAGAAATCTGAGTCCTGATAATTTAAAAAAAAGAGTAAGTCACAACGATACTTTTTATATCACTGACATTGCGGAAATGTTTAGGTTTGAAGCTTCGATACTTAACGTTTAGAGCTTTCGATTCCAATAGGTTTAAAGTCTCATGGGTCCGTAATTGGTTTTGCGTCCACCGTTGTGGTTGTCATTTGAACTATCCTTTCGATGATTAGAGATTTTAACTGCCGATAGGGTTTTCCCATCGACTTTTTCCTATCGAAGGTTCTATATATTGAGGGGAGCATTATTTTATTATTTTATTTGTATTGAACTTGTCGTTGCTCCAGTCCTTGTCACTTGTACTGATTCACGTGCCCAGCTGTCCAAGCTCAACTCGTTAGCGTGCTACCATGGAGATTTTTTGGTCATCCCATCGACTGCACTGCATTTTTCTAGGTAGGAAAACCATGGCCTTGTCTTTTTGAGTTTTTATTGGTCGATTGGGAACCATGGTTTTCCCTACTTAGGGTGTTCCCCGGGTGGTTTTTTTTTCTTGGTTAGGTGGTGCGTGAGTTTAGTTTGTCCACTTAAAGAGCGTTTGTCTTCGCTATATACATGCATAATGTTTTAGGGTTGAAGAGCTAGCTGTTTACAATTTTTTCTTTTGAGGCTACGTGATTGATTAAGCCGTTATGTATGTTTTTACTCATGCCCGAATGATTGAGGGCACGGTGCAGACAAGCGTTACTCTATCTGCACCACCCATTCTTTGGTTGTCCATGGCCGTCCAAGGGGGTTTTAAAATTTTTATGTGTGTTTACCGTATCTCATGGGACGACGTAGGTTTTCCATGTTTTTGGTCGAGTTAGGGTTTTCCACAATGAAGAGCATAGTATAGGGTCTAGTGTTTTGAGGATTAGCAGTAATGATGATGTGGTTCATACTTTTATCGAATGAGTTTGAATTAGTTCGAATGCAGTACGGATTAAGATAGAGAGTTGTTTTCTCTTTGGGTTGTGAAATTTGTTATAGACAGTGGACTTAGAGATTTTAAGACGCAACTTGCAGGTTTTTCTTTTTGCCTTGCCATTTTTGTTTTCATGCATTAATACTGTGTATAGTTCATTTTTCAGAATGCATATGGAATAGGTAAATAGATTGATATAGTTTTGTTATTATTAAAACACTTGCTAAAAGCTAAATGGGTCTAAGAACATGCTATGTTTATGACAGGGTGATTGTTGCAAAGAAAATATGTCCAAAAGACAAAATAAAAAAGGCTCCTATTGTTGAAGGAGAACCTTGAGATCATCACCAGGGTTGAATATGTATATGAAGATACCAAAGCTACCACCGGGGTCAAATTGGACTATAAATGGGGAGAGATATATAGGATTATTTCCAATCAGAATGTACCTGATGCAGGATTCGAATTGCTAACCATTTATGCAAACATCGAGAAATCGGCTCTCACAAATGTAGCCACAAGACCTGAGTTGTTCCTGTGTTCAGAGGTGATAAGCTGGATTTTGTGTAGGGCAGATGTAACTACGATCATTCTTGAAAATATTGCTAAGCAGGGCTACACTGCATATAGCCCTGCATATGTCTCTATGGCATATCATCTACCTCCTACCCAGATTTACTTGACAGAAAGCTGGTTGAAAGAAACAACTATGGATCTGGTAGAAACAATTAAAAGAATGATGATACCAGGGAAAAAACTTCGAAATAGGCCTTCAGGAAAGTATGATACATCTACTCTTTGGACTCCCTATAGATTCATTGCACTAATGCTGAATAGGATTTTTGGTAGAGTTGACAGAAAAAGCTTCAAAATAGGATGGATACCAATTATATTCTATATGGCTACTAAAGGAACCATATTTAATTGGTCAAACATAGTGTCTAATAGCCTCTCAGCATGCATATCCTCAGCCTTGGGAGGGGTGTCATAAAAGAAATTAGAGTTCTACATGATCTCTATCCTGATTAACTGTATACTATGTACTCAGTCTTTTCCAGCCTTGAGATGTAAGTGGGATAGGGACAGGACCCCAGTGTGCACAACATATAGATTGTTTTGGGCCCATAAATACTATAGCTACTATAGATAAATCTATGAACACTTCATCATGCCTTTGTATACCCTAATTTTCCTAACTGAATGCAACTGCATGTCCGAAGAAGCGTTCAAAGTCATTGAGGAATATGAAGAGTATTATTTGACTGAGGAAGGATTGTATATAAGAATGTATGGGGGTTCTAGAGCACCTTATCTACTCCCTAAGTATGCCATTGACTATGTACTGCACAAAGAGGAAGTTAGGCAGGTCTATATTGATGGTGTAGGAAATTTTCCTTATGAACATAAGAAGGTAGCTGTTGGAGCAGGGTCCCGCAGCTACATAAGAAGCTGCTAGTTTTGGCGGAATGATAAGTTTTGGCAGAAAGAAGTTAAGACAGAGCTACGACGTCGTAGCACGTTTCCAGCTGGAGAGCAGAGCCAGAAACCATGAATTTTTGAGATAGAAAAGTCAAGAAGGCAATGGTACCTGAGCGGCCAAGAAGAGAGAGCTCAACCACTGCATTGAAGGCAGCGGCGGAAGATAGGAGGGATCAGCAACCCTCATAAAGAAGAAGGAGCAAGGAGGCTCAAGCATTGAAGATGAAGGAAAAAAAAGAGAAGCGGTGCATAGTACCCATGGTCAGTGCCGGGAAGCATGGAAGACTGCAGAGAGATGTGGTGTGACGGGAAGCGGCTACCTCAAGGACAGAGAGGACCGACTGTCACTAATTAGGGTTTGGGTTATTGTTGGGACAGGCCCACAGTGTTGTAAAAGCAAGACCTTCGGGCTGCTTATAAAAGAATGTAATTTTGTATTGTAAAGGGTTAGCTAGTTGGTTGGGTAGACAGTTAGACAGTCGTGATTGAAATAGGCAATAAGGATAAGTAGACTGTTGTAAAAGCTGAGCTCTGGTTCTAGTCTTAGCGGTAGCAATACTGAAACCAGTAGCTGGCTTATAGAGCATGCATGTAACGATCCGCAGGGATCGACTGAGAGGGAAGAGTATATTGTAAGAGAACAATACAGAGAGAAGAGAGATTTAAGAGAGAAGATCTTGAGCTGCATATGCGGTGCAACAAAATTGTGTTTTACCTTCCCCTTGAGCTATAATAGAAAAAATAGTTCTATGGACGTAACTTCCATCCTGGAGGTGAACCACGTTAAAATCTGTGTTATGCGATTGGTTTATGTGTTATGTTTACTTATGCATTGCTCAGTTATTTCATGGACTTTGTTTGCAGTTTAATGAATGAATGTATTAATCAGTTCACCACAGCATAGAAGGATAATCATAGGTTAAAAGCCTTTGGCATGTTGTATGTGTTTCACTTATGCTTTGCATAAACAGTTACTGGTTGCAGTATTGAATAGCTTTGTCTGTTAAGTCTTGCACGTTGACATGAGCAACGCTAAGTGCGCTAAACCGCAGAGGTAGGATATCACAGAGAGGTGATACCGCACCGACAGAGAAGCTGCGGTGCGCGATACCGCAGGTTGAGGACTTCGCATTGGGCAGGAGCTGCGTGTCGCACGGTGCGTGACGTTGCGGTAAGGCTGGAGATATCACAAGTCAGGGGAAGTGCGCATCATAGAGAAGGACCGCACGGTGGTGTAAAGGAACATCTCGCGGCTAGAAGAGCTGTGTGACAACAGGATCGCGCGACGCGAGCAGGAGGTCGCGCGACGCATAGATGCAGAGGGAGATCTTGCAGCTAGACGAGCTGCGAGCCGCAAGTAGGATTGCAACAAAACCTGGTCCAAGACACTTGAGTCCTTGGCCAACCCATTAGAATCACTTTGGGTGAGACTTCAGGCCGCTGTGCGGTCTGTCACCGAAAGGGCTAGTGAGCTAGGGGTGTTGTTGGTTGATTATAGTAAACCCGGGTCTACCCATGCAATCAACAAATGGTTCCGTTGCCGGTTTGAACGACTGGGAGTTAATGTTTTGTTGGCATCCTACCAGAGAAGAGTTTCACCAGTGGCTGGATTCAGACTTAAGGGAGTTTTCCACGAAAGAAAATCGGAGCCCTAAACTGAGCACAGAGGCCTGGTTAGAAAAGCATATCGCTTCAGATATACATGCTATATTTTTTGCAACCTATGGAAATGAGCTTTTCGACTGGTTATCCAAGTTGACAGATAGGAACACATTCAAGAAGAAAAGAAACATTGTCTAGACACCGGAGCTGATTCAGACCGTGTAGAACCTTGACAATCCGATTACTAGAGCAGTGGAATTTTGGCTTACCAGTGTGCTAGAAGGATTTGTTACAGAATTTGTAGTTGACCAGAGAAAGAGCTTCAGCGAAGCCGAACGATACTTCTTCAGAGGATATCATGGTAAGTACCTAAGATCTCTAAACTTGTCCCTTAAGATGCTGCTATATGAAAAAGGAACAATGGATCTATTCTCAGATGAATAAGTAAATATAGTAATGTCACACGGGTTCGAAAGTGATTTTGATGACATTGGACGAACACGTTGTGGAAAGAAGTATAAAGAAGATTTTAGCTCTCCTGTATTTGAAGACAGTTCAGACAGTATTAGACAACAGATCCCTAGCACCACAGAAGAACCAGAGGGGGGTATCCCTTACCACCCCTATACCCCACAAAAATAGACAGGGACTCAGAATAACCCCGTAGGTACTCCATCTAGTAGTTCACAGACAGTACCTACTCCAGCTACATCACCTTTACCTACACCGCTGAGTGGTAGTAACCCAGTCAGTCAGAACCCACCACAAAGAAATAGAATGGGAGATGACATGAAGCTACCTATTTTTAAGGGTACAGGAGCAGAAGACCTGGAACAACATTGGTTCCTATGTGAAGCCATGTGGACCATTAAGACAATCAACGATGATAACCTTAAACTTGTACAGTTGGTCACCACACTCAGAGACAGAGCCTTGACATGGTACATAAAGTATACTACATTACCCAAGACACTTGCCCAGGTCAAGAACGCCATGATCAAAGAGTTTAAGAAACCTAAGTTTGAGTCTCAGTGCATTACAGAGCTTAAGGATATTAAGCAGCTACCATCAGAGTCAGTATGGGACTTTGAACAGAAATTCAAAGCTCTTATAGACCAAGTAAGTTTTGAGTTTGCACCGGAGTAGCATAAGGAATGGTTTATTGCAGCGCTGCTCCCTCACATCAGAGTGCCACTAATGCAGCAGAAACTCACTACTCAAGATGAAGCGCTGGAGATGGAAATGAAACTAGAGGCTTCACCTTTAGCAGAAACCAGTGCAGGCATGACAACTCTACAGAACCAATTGGCCAACCTCACGTTACAGATACATGAACTTAAGAAAGGGAAAGAGGTTATGCAAGACATATGGTGCATAAAGTGTAGAGCATAGGGTCATACCAAAGACAACTGTCTAGTCTTTGCAGAATATTTAGCATCAGGGGCTCCTAACCCCTTACCGCGAACGCAAGGGCCATGGTGTGAAATACACAAAACACAAGGACATCCACCTCAGCAATGCCCTTTACTTCAGAAGTATGTACAGACACCTAAGAACCTATACTGTGTCTTCTGTAAATCCGTCGGGCATGATGAACAGGAATACTGAGCCTATGATCTCATGTTAGATAGAAAACATGATGTGTACAGATTCCAAGCAGACACACAGGGTCCAGTAGCAGGACCTCAGCTGGATCAGGCTTATGGAGGACGTGGAGGAGGATTCAGAGGACGAGGCCATGGAGGAGGCTTTGCACGTGGAGAAGGCTTTGGCCGAGGAGGAGGTTTTGGCCAAGGTCGTGGGCCAATCACTTGTTATAATTGTGAAGTTGTAGGACACTATGCTAGGGACTATCAGAACCCCACTACTACTTGTAACTACTGCAAATCTTATGATCATACTATAGAGGAGTGTCCTATCTTGATAGCTAATATCAAAGACCCTAAGCCAGCAGCACATCAGAACATCCAGCTTATTGTTGCCGAACAAGCAAAGCCAGAACCAAGAGTCAATATTGTGACTCGGAGTGGTGCTTCCACTAGTGGCACATCGCAGCAGACTGGAAAGAACAAAAGTCAGGAGTGGGTGCGCAGAGCTCCTAGTAAAGCAACAACACTCGACCTATAATAGAATAAAGAGACATTTCATGAAGCCAAGGCTTCCTTTGATGAACCTACACTATCAGGATTGCAGGTACCACCGTCTAGGGGCGTACTGCAGCAAGCACCTTATGGCGATAGCCCTGAGCAGGCTACCACATCGGGGAGATGCGACGAGGATGAATCGATAGGAAGTGTACAATCCTTCCTACACAGCTGCTTGAAACTCCTGAGAAATGACAAAGCTGTCGGTGAGCTACAACGCATGATAGATCAATGTCAACAACCCTCTCTCTCGGGCAGTGCACACCGCGCTGTCCATAATATTACAAGACATACAAGGACCAGAAGAGAGATGAAATTCACAGTGCAGATTGGCGAGTTTGAAATGGATGAGGTTGTCTTAGATCTAGGATCAGAGGTGAATGTTCTGACTAAGCAGACATGCGAACAGATGGGTAGTCCTCAGTTAGCCCTATCGCCTATCCACCTGAGATTAGCTAATTAGCAGCGAGTATCACCACTGGGTCGACTACCATAGGTGCTAGTTGACATTGACGGAGTTCTTACTTTTGCGGACTTCGAGGTTATAGAAATCATTGGCGACAGTCGACCATATCCAACACTATTAAGTATTGATTGGGCGATTGGTAGCAAAGCTGTCATTGACCTAAAGAGAAGACAAATGACCTTTGAGGATGTGCAGATCCGGGTCATCGCACCGCTAGATCCTTACCAAGGTCCTAGATATATCGAACCTATCCGAGTAGAGGAGGAGGCACATAACATCGATAGCCTCTACCAGATGACTGCGAACCAGAACGACTACATCAATCCAACCGTAGAAGGGAACATTAGTTGGCAATGCGACACCTCATGCGCATCAGATTCTGATGTTGGTCTAGAAAACTGGCAGAACAAACTTTACGAAGTCTCAGCGTGCAGATGTGCGTTTATCAGTAAGTCACTACGATGGATTGGCACAGAGATCGCTGAGATTCCATCATATCATGCTCTGACGGATATCTAGGATTTTTTTGAACAGTTTGAGCAACAAATTCCTTATGAACAGAGGATCGCAGCTATGGACCTTGCAGTTCGAGCTACACCTGCAAGATGGTGGTATGCGCATAAAGAGAATATCGCATCGTGGGAGAATATAAAAAGACTGACGGCGATCAGATTTTCTGACGACAGAGAGTATGTCCAGCAGAAGTACACAGGAGAAACTGGCCCTAGGGCACACATTCAGACATGTGAACAGAACTGGTCGGACGTTCCCGAGGAGGAATGGGTTCACAGATTCATTCACACATTGGACACAGTTCCAAGGAACTGGTACACAGAGACTAAATTACGCAAGGGGACAACCACATGGTCACTTATGACAGACAGCTTCCTACTCACCTTTGCGTTTGAATCAGAACATCCAAGTGTTGCTCAGGCCCTAGACATAATCAAGATCAAGATATTTGAGGACTGTACCATCTCAGTGCAGGCTCAACCTGAGTGGGCCACCCAGTTGCAAGACGCGCTAGAATGCTATAACTTCGCAACAAAGCCAGATAATGAGGAGGAGGATGAGGACCCTCGCAACACCAACATTCTGGAATCAGAAGGGACTCGCGATGTTGAGGGACCACAGTTAGAGATTCCAGCAATCACTAAGCCCATCAAGATTAAAAAGATCAATATTGGCACAGATGTAGAACCTAAGTTTGCCTCTATTGGAGACTACTGGAACGATGGAACAGTCGGACAGATTGTAGATCTGCTACATGACTATCAGGACCTATTTCCCACCAAGTTCACAGAGATGAAGGGAATAGTTGGAGACCTAGGAGTCATGAGGATACCATTAAAGGAGGATGCTAGACTAGTTAAGCAATGCCCATATAGATTGAATCCGCGCTACAAAGAAAAAGTAAAGGATGAAATTGAAAAAATGCTACCAGCAGGCATCATTGAGCCAGTAGAAGAAAGCGAATGGGTTATCCCTATGGTAGTGCAAGAGAAGAAAACAAAAGGGGACATCAGGATCTATGTTGATTTGTGAAAACTCAACGATGCATCACTTCATGATCCATTTCCAACATCGTTTACTGATGAAGTATTAGACAACGTGGGAGGACAGGAGGTCTACTCCTTCACCGATGGGTTTTCAGGCTACCATCAGATCAGAATACATCCAGAAGATCAATCCAAGACCACCTTTGCAATAGAATGGGGCTCGTTCCAGTATATGGTAATGCCCTTTGGTCTTAAGAATGCACCAACTATATTTTCTAGAGTAGTAGTTGCTGTATTTAAAGAATACATCCATAAATTCTTAGAAGTATATTTTGATGACTGGACTGTATTTGGAATTGTTGACAAGCACGTAGGAGATCTAAGACTGATGTTAGAGAAATGTAGGCAGTACCAAATTTCTCTAAACTTGAAGAAATGTATATTTTGTGCACCATTTGGTATCTTGCTGGGTCATATTGTGTGCAGACAAGGCTTGATGGTAGATCCTGTGAAGATCGCCATCATTGTAAATATTCCAGCACCCAATTTAGTCAAGCAACTGAGGACAGTACTTGGTCATACCGGGTACTACAGAAAGTTCATCAAGGGCTACGCAAATATTACAGCGCCGATGGAGAAGTTGCTAAAGAAAGATGTCAAATTCCTATGGAATGAGGAATGCCAGCAGAGTATAGACATACTTAAGGAGAAGATGGTTACAACACCCATCCTAGTATTTCCCGACTGGACTAAGCCATTTCATGTACATGTGGATGCATCCGACATCGCATTAGGAGTCGTCTTGACACAGCTAGGAGAAGGGGATCTTGACCATCCCATCGCATATTCCAGCAGAAAGCTATCAACAGCAGAAAAAAAATACACCACAATAGAAAGAGAGGGCTTAGCTATGGTGTATGCACTGCAGAAGTTCGGCACTATCTATTGGGTGCCTCATTTAAAATGTTCACTGACCATTCCGTGCTAAAATACTTGGTCAATAAGGCAGTGTTAGGGGGGTGAATATGCAGATGGTTACTCCTCTTTCAGGAGTATGATTTTGAAATCATTGTGAAACCAGGAATACTGAATGCTGGACCAGATCATCTGTCGCGTATAGAATCAGGGGAAGAGCCCAGTAACCTAGAAGACAATCTGCCCGATCATTAGAGGAATTTTGGGGTCTAAAATGGGCCTCCTAAGGAAAATAATAAAAAAATGGTTAAAGTAATAAAATAATAGTTAAAATAATAAAATAATATTGATTAATTTTGGAGGAAGAAAGAAAAAAACTACTTTTTGTGTTCGTATTTTCGACATATCTCCCTGTGTTTTTACTCAAATTTCAATCGAGAGAGCTCGTTGGATGCGAAATCAAATTCTGCATCCAACGAGCTCTCTTGATCGAAATTTGAGTAAAAACACAATGAGATATGTCGAAAATACGAACAAAAAAAGTAGTTTTTTTTAATGACAAATATGCCAATTCAACCATTATGGTTGACTTATTTTATTGAAATTCTATTGGTTCTTGAATTCCAACTCATAAAAACTTATTTTGGCATGTTTTCTTATAAGGCCCATTTTAGACCCCAAATTTCCTCTAATGCTGTGCAGATCGCAGATGACTACTATGCCGACATTATTCAATTCCTCACTACAGGAGTAGCACCTGATGAGTTTACTAAGCAGCAAAAGAAGCAGTTGGTTGTTAAAGCAGTAGACTTCACCCTCATCGCAGGACACCTATATAAGTTAGGTCTGGATGAAGTTCTGCGCAGATGCGTGATGCTGCACGAAAAAGACGCTATTATCAAAGAGGCTCATTCAGGAACCGCAGGAGGACATTTCACAGGAAAACCGACTGCGCAGAAAATCCTGGAGGCAGGATTATGGTGGCCTACATTGCATAAAGACACCAAGGACTTTTGCAGATGCTGCGATATTTTCCAAAGGGTAGGAAAACCCTCGCGACGCGATGAAATGCCACTGCGACTGCAGGTCATGTTGCGCGCATTTGACAAATGGGATATAGATTTTGTGGGTCCTATCAACCCACCAGGAAAGCACACTGGTGTGAGATATATTATCACTGGAATAGAGTACCTCACCAGATGGGCAGAGGCCAAAGCAGTAAGAAATTGTGATGCTGCTACAGCTGCACAGTTCCTTTTTGAAAACATCATCAGCAGGTTTGGATGCCCAGTAATTTTGATGAGTGATCAAGGCACACATTTCTTGAAGAATACTATTGAGGCATTAACAGAAGAATTCCAGATCCAGCACCATAAGAGCACTCCCTACCACCACAGGCTAATGTTACAGTGGAGGCCTTCAATAAGATTTTAGAAAATGCTCTTACTAATATCTGCAATAGCCAGAGGAATGATTGGGACCTTAGAGTTAACGCTGTCTTATGGGCGTACAGGACCACATGTAAGAAACTTACGTGACACACACCTTTCAGCTTAGTATATGGGCAGGAGGCTGTTATGCCTATGGAGTATATTCTTCCCAGTTTAAGAATCACTCAGATTACCGAGATGACTGATACAGACACAGTCGAAGCAAGGCTAGCACAACTGCTTTCCTTAGAAGAAGACAGGTTCATCGCCAGATTCCATCAGAAAGTGTAGAAGGCCCGAGAAAAATCTTGGCATGACAGACACATTAAGAATAAGACTTTCCAAATCGGAGACCTGGTGCTCCTCTATGACAGCAAATTCATCAAGTTCCCAGGGAAGTTTAAGACACATTGGCTAGGGCCATATCAGATACAGCAAGTCACAGAGGGAGGTGCCGTTCATCTCAGCCAGCTGAATGGGGAGCTTTTGCCCACATGGATTAATGGCAGTAGGCTTAAGCCCTATAGTGATAACTACCCCGCCTCTTAACCAGTCAAAGAGGTGCAGATGTCCAGTGTAGTTGAAAGGAGGCATCGCACCGGGAACTAGTCTACACTGGCAGGTATTATTCTAAGTATTATTCTAAGTTAAAAAAAAAAGTATTGTTTTATGAAGGTGATGCGGAGTCGCATCGCAACAGCGCGATGTTTCCCCGTGCCACGTACTCAGTTTGCAACCGACAAAGGCCAGTCAAGTCAGCAGCTGACAGGTAGTTAATGAGGTAATGATCCGTATATCTTACCGTAGATTTGGCAGCAGTATAATTAATTTTTCCAGATTTGGCAAATCTCTGACGACACCGGTGCCTGTATACGCACGCTTTGAGGGACACGTGATCAGATTTCAGCAATTATGGCGGATCAAAATGACAGGTAGGGTCTCGTCTAGGTAATTATGATGACCAACGGGTTTGACCCAGGATAACCGTTGCGTCCAGTAGTATGCCTTCGGCATAAAAGCAGACATCCTTCAAGTAGGAATGGTACAGTTGCCAAATCTCGAGAGCTATACAGGGCAGTGCTAAGTGTCCCCTGTCCACAGCCAATTAAGTTATAGAGTACAGTGACTTCCATAGTTTGAAACCACTGCATGCCCAGAGTATTGAGCCAAGTGGATTCTGACTGAGGATGAACCTCTAGAAGGCATGTTGAGACGTTTTGACCTTGGTGACCGTAGGTCCGCCATGACGACGTTGCCCAGGGATGTGAAATTAAGTACAGCACAAGTTAGACAGCTGCTAAGGATGAAGAGTCAAGCACCAGAAGTAGAAGTTGTCACCAAAGTCTCTGCTAAGGAGAAGAAGAACGCCGAGTCGATCAATGAAGATAAGAAAGCAGAGTAGAAGAATGATGAGAAGAAATCTCCCGCTAGGTGGAAAGTAAAAATGAGAAAAAGAAAGCAACGGGAGAAAGTCGCTGACCTATTTGATCAGCTAAGAGAAGCACGAAAGATTGCGGAGGCACTGAAATAGAAACCTGAGGGTCAGAGGCAGCATGTGGATCTGGACCACTTCGAAGAGAAGAGAAGTGGAAGAAGACTGCAAACCCAGCGGAGGGGAGACTTCCAGAACGAGGACAAAGGCTTGTTCTCGGAACGGAGTTCATGGTTTGCTTCTCTTCCATCCACAAGGCTCCAGACAGAAGGAAATGTTTTAGAAGGCTGGAAGATATAGATTCTCCTTGTGATAAAAGTTCTAACCCAGATAAAATGGAAAGGATATCTGTGAACACTTCTCAAACACTAGAGCATTCTCAAAGGAGAACGAGTGAAGAGAGCGAAACCGTGACTATGGGCAGAAAGGATAAGAGAGCCCAGCAAACTAAGTTACCAAAAATCCACAAGAGAGTGTCGAAGTGATGCAGAAAGAAGTCAGAGGACTTTGTGACAGGTTGCATAGGGCTTCGCAGGAAGCCAAGGAAAAGTTACAGCAAGAGAAGCCTATTGCAGGTGGCTCGAGGACGAGCGACAAGTAAGTGTTAGGGGACTGTTGGAGCAGGGTCCCGCAGCTATAGAAGAAGCTGCTAGTTTTGGCGGAATGATAAGTTTTGGCGGAAAGAAGTTAAGACAGAGCTACGACGCCATAGCACGTTTCCAGCTGGAGAGCAGAGCCAAAAACCATGACTTTTTGAGATAGAAAAGTCAAGAAGGCAACGGTACCTGAGCGGCCGAGAAGAGAGAGCTCAACCACTGCATTGAAGGCAGTGACGGAAGACAGGAGGGCTCAGCAACCCTCATAAAGAAGAAGGAGCAAGGAGGCTCAAGCATTGAAGACGAAGGACAGAAAAGAGAAGCGGTGCATAGTACCCATGGTCAGTGCCAGGAAGCATGGAAGACTGCAGAGAGCTGTGGTGTGATGGGAAGCGGCTACCTCAAGGACAGAGAGGACCGACTGTCACTAATTAGGGTTTGGGTTACTGTTGGGACAGGCCCACAGTGTTGTAAAAGCAAGACCTTCGGGCTGCTTATAAAAGAATGTATTTTTTTATTGTAAAGGGTTAGATAGTTGGTTGGGTAGACAGTTAAACAGTCGTGATTGAAATAGGCAATAAGGATAAGTAGACTGTTGTAAAAGCCAAGCTCTGGTTATGTTCTTAGCAGTAACAATATTATTGAAACCAGTAGTTGGCTTATACAGCATGCATGTAACGATCCGCAGGGATCGACTGAGAGGGAAGAGTATATTGTAAGAGAGAAATACAGAGAGAAGAGAGATTTAAGAGAGAAGATCTTGAGCTGCATATGCGGTGCAGCAGAACTGTGTTTTACCTTCCCCTTGAGCTATAATAGAAAACACAGTTCTGTGGACGTAACTTCCATCCTGGAGGTGAACCACGTTAAAATCTGTGTTATGCGACTGGTTTATGTGTTATGTTTACTTATGCATTTCTCAGTTATTTCATGGACTTTGTTTGCAGTTTAATGAATGATTGTATTAATCAGTTCACCACAACATAGAAGGACAATCATAGGTTAAAATCCTTTGGCATGTTGTATGTGTTTCACTTATGCTTTGCGTAAACAGTTACTGGTTGCAGTATTGAATAGCTTTGTCTGTTAAGTCTTGCACGTCGACACGAGAAATGCTAAGTGCACTAAACCGCAGAGGTAGGATATCACAGAGAGGTGATACCACACTGGCAGAGAAGCTGCAGTGTGCGATACTGCAGGTTGAGGACTTCGCGTTGGGAAGGAGCTGCGTGTCGCACGGTGTGCGGCGTTGCGGTAAGGCTGGAGATATCACAAGTCAGGGGAAGTGCGAATCATAGAGAAGGACCGCATGGTGGTGTAAAGGAACATCTCACGGCTATAAGAGCTACGCGACGATGGGATCACACGACGCGAGCAGGAGGTCGCGCGACGTACAGACGCAGAGGGAGATCTTGTTGCCAGAGGAGCTGCGAGCCGCAAGTAGGATTGCAACAGAACCTGGTCCAAGACGCTTGAGTCCTTGGCCAACCCATTAGAATCACTTCGAGTGAGAATTCAGGCCGCTGTGCGGTCTGTCGCCGAAAGGGCTAGTGAGCTAGGGGTGTTGTTGGTTGATTATAGTAAACCCGGGTCTACCCATGCAATCAACAGTAGCCCATCCTGCAATACCTTTCTGGATTGGAAGTTATAAGTTTTCAAAGGTAAAATAGACTGCAGATTTTGTTCAGGAGCTAGAGAATTTTCATTTTGGTGAAATGAAATTTCACAGGAATGACTCCCGAAATAAGGTGGCAGATCACTGCAAGGAGGAAAGCATTCATTTAGAATATACCAACTTTCGGGACAATGACGAAGAAGCATTCAGAAGTGCAAAGAACATAACCTCCCTAAAAAAGAGGTTCAAGTAGAAAATAGCTACTGTGGGTGGAAAGGGAAAAACATTAGAGAGGAATAAGACATTAGAAGAAGAAGAGGCCAAAAAGAGACAAGAAGATTCCAGAAGGATAGCACAGGAGGCAGAGAGTTGGCTGAAGAATGAAGAAGAAGAAAAGACAGGAAGAAAGTGAAGGTTTGAGATTAACAGTGTCTCGAAAGGACCAAAATACTACTGAGCAGGTAGATACACAGGGGGGACAAGATCACACAGATCAAGGACATGAACAATCTAATATTGATCCCCAGGAGCTTGCTATAGTTTCTAGTAGCACACTAGGGCAAGCTTCATTTTCTGGAATGAATTTGATCCCTTTCATGCCTAAAGAAGGGGAGGAGGTCCCTAACTTCAGTACTATTTTCTATGATAAGGAGAAGAAAAGGATTGTAAAAAGAACCGAGAAAAAGGTTGAAACATGAGGACAATCGAGAAAGATGATAACTGATAAAACCTTGGTGCATGGAACGGATGCAAACCCAATATTGATAGCAAGAGCTGGGGTGGCATTAACCCAAGCAACTTAAGATAATGTCGACAGGCTAATGACAGATCTCGAGCAGTCAAGAAAGAACGCAACACAATTAAAAGAAACACAGAAGAAGGAGAGGGATGAATGTCATAAGCTGAAAAGGAAATATGGGGACATGATGAATGAAGTGAGGACTTCAAGAACATAAATCCAGACTCTACAGGAAAATAAGGAGGCTTTAAATATTTCTACAGAGAAAACAAAAAAGAATGCTCAAGAAAGCTCAGTTGAATTGCAAAGGCTACAACTAGAGCATCAAATGTTGAAATTTGAGAAAGATAACCTTCAGATATCCAATGAAAATCTGAGTGTAGAGAAGGACCAGTTGCAAAACAAGGTTGCTGAGTTTGAAACAGAGAAGGCTACTACAAAAGAAAGAGAGAAACAATATCAAATACATGTGGTATCCTTGGAAGAATAGAATACTTCATTGACAACATCACTGAAAGATGCTACAGAACAAAAAATAGATGTCTAGCCTTTGAAAGAACACGTTCTAACTCAAAGGAGGAAGATCCATCAATTAAAAATGTGCATTGAGGAAGAAAGGTGTAATATTTTACAAATAGATAGCAGATTAGAAGAAATTCTGGACACTACTTCATATTTTTTGGACAGATCTCAAGAGATTCTGGAGATTCTAATGGGGAGAATGGTGTGGATAGAAACAAATAAGGAATCTCTTGTGGAGCTACCAGTTAAAGACCATCATATTTTAAAGCAGGAATATTATTTATTAGAGTTTGCAATCAATGTTGCGGAAGAATTCAAGAAAAATGTAAAGAAAACAAAGGGAGCATGTGCTGAATATTGTAGGAGAGTGCTTGCTACATATAATAGATGCCAGATTTATATAGAGAAAAGATTGGACATGATACCAGAACATAACTTATTTATAGAACATCTACAAAGTAGATATCAGGAAGATGAGCAAGAGATCCAATAGGTAAAAGATCTAGATGAACTAATTTTAAAGAATGCAGTGGCACATGCAGCTGTAAGTATACACCTACTAGAGGATCAGCTGCGTCTAAGTCCTGAAAGGGTAGAAGGAGTAAAGAACTAGGATTCTAAATATGAGATAAATATCCATTTTCTTGAACCCTCTGGATTTGAAGGCATAGCGGCAGAGGCCTAGGCATGGAAAAAATTCATCAACGACCAAGTTGGCCCCTCTTCATAAAGTGTTTTAAAAAGTTTTTGATTTAAAATGTAATATATTGTATAAATTATGAGCACATACTACAAGACAAAGTTTTGGAACTGAAAGGTTGGGGAAGCCCAAAAGTTATTGAGGGGCAACCCAAAGGTTTTTTCTTTTTGAATAAATATAGTAGAGTGTAGATATTGAAGGGACTTCTTTCCCAGGAAATTTTTGAGAGTATATTGTAAGAAGAACTATTTCCTTTTACAATAAAGAGTTACAAGTTTCTGCTGGAGAAAGTTTGGTGGAATGTTTCAAATGTTTTGCTATAGATCAATTTAATGTGAAATATTTCGTTTTCAGCTTATATCCATTAACTATGAGATCATTCTAACTCAATGAATTTCTGTTCATGTTATGAATGTACTCTAGTTTATTCTGTGAAATTTCCACTGTGAGTAATGAAGGTTGTAATTAACAATAAGCTATCTTGTTGTTCATATTTCTATTAATGTTCATGTGTTCCAAAATAAATAACGGCTATTTATAATTTTTCCTAATACATGCGCATAAATACATTACTCATTGTTAACTGATAATTCTGCTCCCTAGGGATAGGTTAGTTAGTTATAGTTAGTTTCTTGCTGTTTGTGATTTAGATGCGAGAGAGGTAAGACGAGAGATAAAATCTGCGCATCACATTGTTACCCTCCTTGTTATCTCTATATTTTGCATTTTAGATAGGCACTTGCCCATCATACCTTAAACATAAAAAACTAAAAATATACATAGTGGACTGGGTCATAACTGGTAAAACATTTTAATTTGTTACTTGACCTGCGGTAGCCGGACCGTAAACCGGGCGGATTCCCCATACCAAACAGTAACGGGATAGTTGGGAATGTTTATTGGGGAGAATCCCTGACTGTTGTTACCTGTGATTTTTTAAAATGATGAATTCTTCAAAATCCATCATGATCAGTCAACCTTCATGAACATAAATAAATACCAACTCTGCGCCATTGTAGCTAGGCCTACCTTTATTCCCTACACAGACCCCGTCAAGTGGATAGTCGAGCACGCAAATCCCTAGGAATGCTTTTTTAATGACCAGGAACACACCCAGTTGGATTCCTTTCATCCAGAGGTATTCACAAAAGCCTATGCTCTTAACCCACCTCAACAACTGCTCAAGATGAAATTCCTTAAGGCTTCTATCACACAATATAATTTTGAGGAAATGATAAAGTCATGGATGAATACCAATCCATAATTCCTTCCTAAGCCGGATATGTTGTATCCTATCTCATGGTTTAGTGAGAATTTTTACCTATTGGTGGCCATGTTGTGTAGACTATATGGGTTTCCAAACTAAATAGTGTTTAAGGTGGAATGGGCGCCCCTCACCCATCATATTCTTACCACAGGTAAGTCCTTCAACTATGATAAAATTTTGTCTATTGTTCTGAAGAAATCCATTGAGAAGTACCAAAACATTTTGGTGTCCTAGAATCCCACCACCTATCTGTCAGCTTATGTAATGGACGTGTTTTCTGCGACATGTCCTTTCCTAGCCATGGGATGGAATCGAACGAGGGTTGCACCCCCTGTCCATATTTATTATTCAAAATTATGGGAGGAAAATTTTGTCTCACTCATATATGACATATGTGACCATTTTATAGGGTCAGCTTATTAGAAGATCTTCAAAGATGGAACTCCTACTTTTTCAGAAAGGGCTAGAGCACTGATCTCCATTATGGGATATTGGTATGTAGGTGAATATTTTGCATACATCCATATCTCGGGTAGCAACACTGTCCATTTTCTACCCAGGATAATTTCAGACAGAATGGTTCAAGAGGAGATTTATTTTGAGATTGTGATTGAGGGGGTTTTTCCTAATCTTATTGCATCTAAGAGGAAAGGGTGTCCAAATTTACCCCTCAATCTTGGACCATTGGTGATCCAAATTCTACCCATGCGAGTTCTCTTGGAAAGAAATTTGTTACTCTAAAATTTGGGGAAGAACCGAAGAGAATGCATCTTGGATAACCATTTTACCCAGGAGCATATTAACACTGGTTATACACATCAAAATGACCCTGATGATTCCATATATCAAGGGGATAAATTTTTTTCAAACGTTTTAACCAGGATCACCACGCATAAGGAAAATAGTTTCATTTTTCAATACCAACAGTAACTAAAGACTAAGGTTCTCCAATTTAGGAAATTTGAATTAACTATAGAAGAGCAGGAACAAAAATAGCTGGTTGAAAAAGAGGCACATGAGTTACAGGTTGGCAGTTCTTCTATGGAAAAAGAGCAAACTAATTATCATGGAAAAGATGTGGTGGAATTCCCTTCACCATATCAACCTACATCCACTCTTCAAGCTCTACTGAGATCAACAAAGATAAATAATATTTTAGAAATGATGAGTTCAGAAGTAGAGGCTTAGGAATCTACTTCTGTACATCGACCAAAGACACAAAATATTGAGCAAACACCACCACAGGTAAATCTACTACCATAGGTAAATCCACTATCACAGGTCAATTCACCATGTCAAGCTGATCCACCAATATCAAGTATTGGTGTGCATGTGATTGAAAGTGATCTTGAGGAAGAAACCCTCCCCCCAAGTTATTCATACCCAATCACAGTTCCCACTATATTTCCGTCCATTGTTTCAGCAACCCATCCAGTTGGGGATCCTTTGGAAGGTTTGATCCACGAACATTATGTTTTGGAAATTCAATTTTCCCTAATTTATACTCCTAGTAATGGTACATATGTTGTGTCTTTACCTATTCCAATGGCTATTCCTTTTTCATCCTTACCCAATTTTTCAGCAGAATTTGAACTACCTTATGTTTCCACCCAAGTGACATCTTTAGAATACCCTTCATCATTTTGACAACCTGGTGGATTTTATATCCCTACCACCTCTATTGAACATGTTACTTATGTTTCCATTTCCACTCTTTCACCCTCCGCTTCTTATGCTTCCACACCTTCCATTACCAGTCCTCAAGTCAGCATGCCAATCCCTACCCATAACATTTCCCAACTTTCCCCTTTAGTCAGAGTCTCTTAAGGATCCATTTCCACAACCGAGGAAGTGGAATATTTTGGTGAGGATGTAGTGGTGTCCCTTGGAGAATACTTCTAGAGAAGAGAAGAAAAGGTTGTAGTGAAGAAAGGATGCAAAAGGTCCAATGATGGAAATTTCAAGTAGGGATCGGTGCCCAATAAAATCATATGGAAGAGAGCATATATGGATGTTAAGTAAGAGGATTTGGATACAGAGGTTTCTATGGGATCCTTTACAGTGACCAGTTATGAATCAGTTTCCTCACTCAACAAGGAAATTGAGATAAAGAGAAGGAGGTATAGAGGATCACGCAAGAACAATCATATGAAATTGCACGCCATCAAACTAAGATGCAAACGTTGAAGGATGGTTATGAAAACCATATTAGACAATTGCAATAGAAGAATAATCTTCTCAAGAAACAAATTGAAGAATCACAAGGGATCAATGTTAAACATGTTGAGAAAACTGCAGCCCTTGAACAATAATTGAAAGAATTTCAATTTATATCTATTACTTCCTCCTTTCCCATGTTTACAGAAGAGGAATTCAATGAATCGTACCACATAATTTAGGATGACCTTCACCAGGTAATGGTTGGTCTCTTTGAGGGACTAAATGAGATGTAGAAATATTATAATGCCTTCGAACACCAATCCAACCTCCTTTATGATCACAATCAAAGGAGGAAGGAAGCAACAAGATCTTATGACAATCTGGTGGGCTGGCGTAGATACATCAAAGACAACCCTGAGGATGTGTTACTCCTTGAAAATACCAAGATGAGAAGGATTAAGATCTCTCTATATTCATGGGAAAATTGTTGTGAATCAATAGAGACCAACATTTAGGATGGACAGGTGGCCTGTCAGAAGAGGTGGTTCGCATAAAAATTTTTGCTAAGTTTTATGTACTTAGCACCGATGGATACAATAGAATATTCCATGCCTCTAAATATAAATATGGAACATATTGAAAGGGATATTTCAAAACCTAAGGACCATATTCATCAAATCGATGACCTTCACATGGCTGAGATCCAGGATTGGATTGAGTCTCATTTGACTTCACAGATGAGGATCAACCTTTTTCTCCGAGAATGGGAAAAGGTTAAGAAAAGGGAGATCAATTCATTGATATGAAAGGATCAACTACAACTAGAACATGCACAATATCATAATATAGTGGACCTATTCGATGCATTTTCCCAGTGGTAATATTCCCTTAGTAAATCTTAAAACTAATATTATGTAATTCCGATATCTTTGGAGGACTTTTTTTCTTTGTAATATTTTGTAATGATTATTTAAAGAGATGGGATATCTCATATTGATAGAGGACAAAGATCGAGGGAGTGACCCTTGAGGATTATAGGAGAAAGAACCGCACAGGACATACTTAAACAATTACAACAACTATAATTAGACTCTTAATATCTTTGGATAAAACAACTGAATTTTAATTGTTTTAGTTCTATTTGAAGTTGAAACAACAAATATGATTTATATTTCTATACATTGGATTAACCTTTTGTCATAAATTATAGATCTAATTGTTCTACTACAAATGATCCATAATTACTGTTTTAGTTTTCTTAGCTTGTTCAATTCATTGTTAGCATAACCCTCCCATATATTCCACACATGAGGAGAAGATCCATTCGGATTTGAACACCTTGTGTCAATGGAGGCCTTAGAGATAGAATCAGCACCAAAATAAAAACCCCAAAAACAGTAAGATGATCTCCCGACAGTAGTAGTATCTCTCTCTCTCTTGTCCCAACAACTTCTTCTCTCTCAGTTATGCGCTACAACTGATTATGAGTGAATGTATGATAAATAGAGAGGGTCACTCTCTATTTATACTAATTCCCTACTTGACAATAACTCACTAGGGTTGAATTCTATAGGAGAGTATAATAACCCTAGGGCACCACAAATGCGAGGACTTTAACCCTTGATCAATAGGAGGGTTACCCACAATGACTTTACATGACTTGTTTACATTATTGAATCTCCCGATAGGAACATTGGGGCATGACATGACTCAAGTACATTACACACACTTCCCAGAATAAACATCAGGGTACAATACATAAGATATACAAGTGAATACGTTCCGAAGTTACAAATACATCAATAATAAATGAGATGCTGGAAACTTCTAATTCCTTCGAATGTCAATCCCAACTCCTTTATGATCACAAACAAATGAGGAATGAAGCAACAAGAGCTTATGACAATTTGGTGGACTAACATAGATACATCAAAGATAGACATGAGGATGTGTGATTCCTTGACAAGATTAAGCTAAGAAGGATTAAAATCTCTCTGGACTCATGGTAAAATTCTTGTGAATCAATAGATTCCACCATTCAGGATGGACATGTGGCATGTAAGAAGAGGTGGTTCGCATAAGATAATTTGCAAAGTTTTATATACTTACCACTGATGGATCCGATCGAAGATGGCATGCCTACAAATCTTAAGATGGAACAAATTGAAAGAGATCTTTCAAAATCTAAGGAGAAGATTCAACAAATCGATCACCTTCACCTGGCTGAGATAAAGGATTGGATTGAGTTGCCTTTGACTTCGTAGATGAAGATCAACATATTTCTATGAGAATGGGAAAAGGTTAAGAAAAGGGAGATCGAGTCATTGATGTGAAAGGCTCAACTAGAACTATAACATGCACAATATCAGGATGTAGTGGACATATTAGATGCATTTTCCAAGTGGCAATAAGCCCTTGTTAAATCTTAAAACTAATATTATGTAATTACCATATATTTGGAGGAATTTCTTTCTTTGTAAGATTTTGTAATTATTATTTAAAGATATGGGATATCTCATAGTGAGAGCAGATAGAGCACGCGGGAGTGCCCTTAGAAAACTATATGAGAAAGAACCACAAAGGACAAACCAGAGATACTCTATAATTTTGTAGGATTGTAATGTCTTACATTTTCAATAAATTTACATGGTTTCTTTGTCATCTTTTCAGTATTCATTGCATTTCTTTAGTGAATCTTTGCTATTCTTTTATTTATCTGAGATGTTGCTCATATGTTGCTTTATTACCAAACACACTAATTATTGTATTGAATTCTCATTACAAAGTTATTTTGTTGTTTATGTATTAGGTAAATTTCTTTATTTAATCCATATACTATCAGTTGCAACTAGTGGACAGTCACCCTTGCACATGCTGATTTTTCAATTAGTATCCCTCTATTAGAACAATTACACACTTAATATCTTCGGATAAAACAACTCAATTTTAATTGTTTCAGTTCTATTCGAAGTTGGAAAAACAAAACTGATTTATATTTCTATACATTGGATTAACCTTTTATCTTAAATTATAGTTCTAATTGTTCTACTACAAATTACCCATAGTTACTGTTTCAGTTTACTCAGACTGTTCAGTTCACTGTTACCATAACCCTTCAAGATATTCTACAAAGGAAGATAAAATCCATTCAAATATGAACACCTTGTTCCAGTGGAGGCATTATATCCATATGAGTCAGTTATCCCAAATGAATTGGGGATAAAACCATCTCTACGTGGGATTGTTTGAAGCAATCTAGGTTGGACTTTCTCCTCCTGTTGATTTCCTTGTAGTTTTCCAGCAACTAAAATTATATGTCCCAAAATTATGACAATATCCCACTCATAAGCAAAAAATTCCTCTATAAGGATTATGGGATGGACTCGGGCCCTGCGCGAAGTTAGGGTTCATTTATGGGTAATTATAGGTAAATGAAGGGTAATTAGGGGTTAATTAGTGATAATTAAGGGATAATTTGTGCTCAAATATGGGTAATTAAGGGTCATTTAGGCGTAATTATTGGGTAATGAGCTGTGGGAACTAGGGGTTAATAAAGGGTCAATTATGGGATAATTAGGAGTTAATTAGTGGCAATTAGGGGTCAATTATGGGTTAACTAGGGGAAATTAATGGTACCTATGGATCAATTATAGATAAGTAAAGTCCATTTAATCCCAAGGGATTACCTAAACTAGTGGTTGTCCATGGTGTTGGGCATTCATTTAGGTTCACGGAGGTACAATTCATTACTTTATAAGGAAACACCATATCTATTAATATACCAACACATGCATTGAAGTAATATGTAAAATCCTAATTTGTGACATCATTAACACAATTCCTTAGCCCCCTTTTTAAGGCAATATATAAATTTATGTTATGTAGAGTGAATATCCATTACCCACCATACGCCAATACCTATTGGAACAACATGTAGTAATCCAA
>LPNX010223038.1:371214-393093 GCA_001517045.1 Pseudotsuga menziesii | reverse complement strand
AATAGTTAATAAACTCATTCTTGACATACTCACCACCGTTGTCAGATCTGAGTGCTTTTAGTTTTCTTCCACACTGGTTTTCAACCAAAGCCTTGAAGACTCTGAATAGGCCAAAAACTTCTGACCTGTGCTTCATGAAGTGAACCCAACAATACCTAGAGAAATCATCAATAAAGGTCAATGCATATTTGGCCTGAATCATGGACATATGAGGGAATGGGCCAGCAACATCACTGTGAATCAGCTCGAGGGGTGCAGAGGTTCTCTCATGGCTGGCTTTCTCAAATTTGTGCTCTGGGTGTTTTCCTAGGATACAGCCTTGGCATACACCTTTGGAAAATTTTATCTTGGGAAACCCTATGAACATATCTTTCTCACTAAGATCAGATAAATACTTGTAATTTAAATGGCCAAATCTTTCATGACATCGCTTGCTAGCTTCATTAGCATGGATAAGAAGAGCAGAGGGGTTTGAGTAAGGCAGGAAGTGTGAAAACATGTATACCTTTTGAGCATGATTCGCTACTCCTTTTGCAATGATTCTTCCACTTGAGATTTCTGTGATCTCAACTTCATCTGGTGAGAATATGACTTTCTTAGGAGACCCAGTGTGGGTCATCTGGTACACTGACAGAAGGTTGGAGGTGAGAACAGGGACATATAGCACATTGTTGAAGTTACCATGATCAAGTTCTATCCTTCCTTTTCCTTTGCTTTCAGTGAGAGAGTCATCTCCCAGTACAATAGATGGTCCTTTCGACATATCCAGTGAGGAGAAGGCCTCCTTAGTCGAAACCATGTGTCTTGAAGCTCCAGAATCTATGATAAAACTGGGTGAGCTTGATGTGCCAGCAACTAGAGCATGAACTCTCTCTCTGTCATCAGAACTTGATCCTCCTTCTCTCTTCTTTGAGCCTTTTGGAAGGGAGATACCATTCTTGTCCAACAGTTGAGTTAACATATCTATCTGCTTTTTCATACAAGAGCTTTCAGTATGATTGCCCTTATTGCAGTATGAGCACTTGTTCATATCACCTTTGTTTTTCTTGTTCTGGGTATTTTTCTTGGGACCTTGTTGATCCTCTGGAGACTGCTTCTTGTCTCTTCCTTTCTCAGATGGATTTTTAGCTTTCTTTTTTCTTTTTGAATCCACCCTTGAATCTCCAGCAGCCAGAGCTTGGTCTTTGGAAGGTTTGATGGTGCCCATCATCACCAGCTTGTCTTGTTCCTGTGTGAGAGATTCCATGAAATCTGCAAGGCTAGGCATCTTCCAGGTTCGAGCTGTGAGTTTTGTGGCATAGAAGGTCGAAACAAAGACTGAGTAATCAGGCCCTAGCTTTGAGAGGATGGACAATACGAGCTGCTCATATTTATTTTCAATACCACACTGTTTCAGCTGCAAAACTAGTGCTTTGAACTTGGAGAAATATAGCTGCAGGGATTCAAAATTACTGGGACTCAGGGAGATCAGCTCATTTTCGATCTGGTGTCCCCTCATCTCATCTGTCTTTCCAAAGAGTTCAGAAAGTTTCTCCCATACTTGATCCGGTGAAGTCAATCCATCGAGATGGAAAAGGAGGTCTCGGGAAATACTGAGACATAGGAGGCCATAGGCCTCATCTCTCCGATTGTGCCATTTGATCTTCTCTACAGCAGCATTGGGCTCTGCTTCTGTAGCCATAGTCACACTGTAGAGGCCTTTCACTCTCAACAAGATCTCCATCTCTGCTTTCCATTCAAAAGAGTTGAAGGGAGTGAGGATAGTTTTCTGTGAGTCCATAGCTTTAGAAAATCTGTCCCGACTGTCAGTAGAAGGCTCCCAGTCTTGATGTCGAACCTGCAAAACAATTTTTGGAGGAGAGTAACAACCTACAATGGCTCTGATACCATGTAGAAATTCAGGCCTGCAGTAGATTAATTTCACCCACAACAATTAACAATTGATCATGCAAAATTATCAACAATGGAGACTGAATATGGAGCTGTAACACAAAATTATATTAACTGAGTGTACAATAGCCAACCTTGTAATAACATAGGCTACTGAATATATAGAATACATGAGCAAATCGAATGCATAAGGAAGCATCCAAATCTAGCATAAAGCAGGCTTACCCAAAATAGGCAAATCCCCCATAGGTGTAAAAAGCTGATCCCAAATCTATCAAGGACCCCACGAATTAGCAAGGGTGCATGGGCAAGATAAAGAGTGGTCAAATGTCAGCTCATACATGCTTTTTCATGGAGGAAAGAGTGGAGGAGGAAGAGGAAACAAAGCTGCTTCACCTCACCTAGTCTTGCTTTCCTATGTGCCTTAAAACACTGAAAAAGCAGGCAATAAAGCAGAAAAAGCAGAAGGGCACCTAGGAGGCCAGGAATAAATTAGATTTGATTCCCTAGGCTTTCCCAAGTGCTCCATGAGTCAATAATGGCAAGTTTGACCTCTACGGATAGGAAATTATCAACTTGCACATGGTGGGACTCATGGACTAGGCAAATAAGACAAAATAAATGAAATAATGTCTAAGTGGGTAAATACTATGGGTTGATTATTCTAACACTGCAAATGTATCTTCGTAGTGTATGCCTTCTTTTCGTGAGAAGCTTCGAGCTACGAATATTGCTTTGTATCCCACGATGTTTCCATCTACTGCATGATGGAACTATGAACTTCTCTTCAGGTCTCGATACTGCATCCTAGACATTATTCTTCTTCAACTAGTCTTCTTGGTTACTTCTTCATAGTTGGAAGATTCTGCATCAATGATGTCACTACATTCATCATATTATTCTTCATCTTGAACTGTCGTCACTTGTTCTTCGGAACAAGTTTCATCCTTCTTTGCTTGCAGGCGATTATGTATGCGATCTTTTCTACAAGTCAAATGCCTTTGTATGGTTAGAACATTTCATAAGGAATATTCATACTGGAAAATACTTATGCATAAATACATGATCATGCAACTACTTTAGTCAATACAACATCCATCCATATCTCATGGAAACTTTCTAGATGCCTTCCATCTCTACCAAGACAACATTGAGATTGTGCACTAATCCAATATGTCAGCAAAGAGGTTTCATTCTAGATAAGTAGCAATGGAGAGTTTGTATAGCACCATGAGATACTTACCCATCACATGCATATTAGTAGTATAATTTCGTTAATGCAAACATCCTATCATGCATAATACATCAACTGAATATAAACAAATGCATAATAAAACAATATCATGAAATGACAATTGAATACTTATCTTTATTTGTTTCGTGGGTAGAATTCTTCTTGAGCCTTCAGCTTCATCATCTTATTCATTCATAATAGCATTGTTTCTTATCAAATACTAAGGTGGATAATAAGTTCTTCAAGAGTTGAGATCTTCATATTCCTCATCGCTTGAGGGATCTTCTTTGGATGATGAGAGCTTGATTTTCAGTTTCTTCCATCTTCCCTTCTCTTCTTATGAATTCTTCTTCTTGGAGTCTGCTGAAAGTACTTACTTCTTTCTGGCACAGATTCTTTGAATGAATGAATCACATGATCCTGGGAGGCTATTCAAGGTGGCCATCACCACTTCTGCATTATTCACTTCTTCTTTTACCACTTCAAGTTGTTCTTGATTTGAGAGACTCTTATGACTGCATGGTCTCTGCATTCTGGATCTTCACATTCTTCAATTGGTTTCTCAAGGTCATATTCTGATTTCTGTTCTTCCCTTCAAATAGCTTCGTCAAGAAATCAAACATCTTTGGTGTCTTTAAGGAAGACACTTGTGTTACAAGTTGATCCGTGACTGAATCAATCATGATCTTATTAGCCTTGACCAAGTTCTTCTTGTGTAAGGCTTCTAGCCTCATCTCCCTCTGCAACTGGAACCTCTCTACTCATGTAGGTGTCCAATTCATTTTCTTCAAAGATATCATATACTTCTATGCTTGGAATTTGTGAGCTTCACCAATCTGATGTGATAGATGAGAACTTCAAATGAAAATAGCAAAGGATTATATCTTATCGATTTGAGGTGTCCGTCTTGGTTCCGGAGCTGGCTGATCTAGGGTTTGTCATAGAAAACCTAATTTTCAAAACTTGGAATATTTCAGATCTTATTGGATAAAAATATAGATCTCTTCAAATGGAGCTATCCAATGTACTCCTTTTCTGAAAATAGTGGAGGGAAGCTCCCGGATCAGGAAGCCCTAATTTTCCAATTTCTTCTGTAGAAATTCCTGTTACTGTTTCTATGATATCTCTAAAATTTCTGCTCCTATGTGTCTAAAATTTCTCATTGAGGTAACCTCACATGTCCCTGATCTAAAAGCATAGGTTTCATCAGAATTGGTTTCACCATTTTGGATTTATGATCCTTTTCCCAAGGTGACCTGTTATAGGAGTGTTCATAACAGCGAAGTTGTACGGAATGAAACGTGTCACTGGTTCATCTTCTGAGTCTGATATTCGGAACACCAAAAGTACGATCTATTCCCTTTCTGGAACATCTTTAGGAATTCCATTTGGACCTCTGTATCCTAAGATATTGCAATTATCCCCAGGTGTCCAGTTTAGGAATGAATTCTGGAAGAGGCTGGAACCCTAACTTGGAGGGATCATATCTCCCCGAATATAGCGAATCTAAGGTGGATTTTTGGAGACAGTGTTCATCAAGATTTTATCTTCGGCCCCTATAATTTGCAGCTTCTGAGAATTTTCTAACCTTGGAATATAGCGGCTGTACCAAAACTTATCAGTTTTAGTATTTAGGGTTTTTCCTAGCTCGGGGTCAAACTAGGGTTTGACTTTCCCAGAGTTTCACCCAACCAAATTTCTTGATACAGGGCTCTAAAATTCGGTTTTGATGAGGAGAAAATTCCTATGTTGGTATCATTAAAAAATTCCTCTTCTATAGAAAGCCCTAATTTCCACACCAAAAACTGAAAATGCTCGGAATCAAATTCCGCTTCGACAAAAAGATGTGCCCTTCAATGGAGAGTCATCCTAGCATGATTTTGCTGATAGATTGTGGAGAGAGACCCAAAAAGTAAGAATCCGTATCTTCTGCAGCTGCACAATGTCTTCTTCTCAGGTTAGCTCTAATACCATGTTAGTTTTTCATCATATAAGCTAGCATTATGATCTTAGGATCTTTTCACTGAGAGAATAACAAGCACAGCAATAAAACATAAGCACATCACAAGAGACAAGAGACACAAAGAGTTTTCCTCGTGGAAACCATAAAGGATAAAAAACCACAACTTTTTCAGAGATAGAATCAGCACCAAAACAATAAAACCAGAAAACAGTAAGATGCACTCCCGACAGCAGTAGTCTTATTCTTGTCTAGTCCCAGTGTATATCCTTCCTCACTAATGCGCCACACTTGAGTGAGTGAGTGATGTGTTGCAAGTGATATAAATAGAGAGGCTCTCACTCTCTATTTATATTCTTCCGTTCACTTGAAGTGCACTCCAACATGTCATCCTTACTTAACAATTACTTACTAGAGTCGACATCTCTAGAAGTGTCTAATAACCCTAGTGCCCCACCACTTGTGGGGAATTTGCCTCCTCTAACCAATAGGAGGGTAACACAATAGTGGTGACTATTTACCCGACTTACAATGACTCACCTAGGGCCGACTTCACTAGGATAGTCTAATAATCCAAGGGCCCCACAAGTATGGGGACTTTAACCTTTGACCAATAAGAGGGTTACCCACAATGACTTGACATGACTTTCTCATTATAGAAACTTCCCGATCGGAACATCGGGATATGACATGACTCAAATACATTACAATACATCCCGGAATGAACATCGGGTTACAATAGATAAGAAATACAAGTGAATACATTTCGAAGTTACAATTACATCAACAGAGAATGAAAAAAAACCACGAAGAATGACACCTCACCTATGGAAGTTGGAATATAACATAGATTGTCAAGGTATGCAAATTGTATATGAAACATACAATATGTTCACACAATATTATGATTTTTATATGTTTACTAAATTTTCTCTACCATGGGTGTCATGAATTATTGTTAATGTGTTTTCGTTTATGTTTAATGAATGTATTTAAGGCATGAATGGGATTCCATGATGAATGAAGGGTTATGCCATATAATTCAGTGGGTTTCTATACAATGCATATCGGAAAGAATATAACATAAATGATATGGTGGACATTAGATGGAAGGTATGACAAAGATAAAATTGGAAAAATTTGTAGCAACATTGCAGAAGCCAATCACACATTGTAAAGTGTAATTATTTCCAATGTCAGTAATGGCTACATAAATATTAGTCTTCCATGGTTATTGACGGAGAAACAAAACAATGCTATAAAATAGGTCATTCAGAAAATCAGGTTTTCTACTTGGTTTTCGTCGAACATACAAAATATCTTAACGAAAAAAGGTGATTTTGGTTGTGTTAAAACTCATGACTGGCATATATTCATTAAGGTAATTATTTACGTATATAATTTCCATTAAGTAAATCTTTTTAGTCATTGTTCTCTCCTATTTGGAAACATTATATAATCATTTGATTTTTGCTACAATACGTTCTACCTCTGGCTCTCCCGGATAGCTTTGACGACAACATAAAACAAGTTATATATGATCTTGGTAAATACATGAGGTAAGTAACAATTTTATATGCATGAAAAATGTTTGTTCTTTTGGTTACATTTCTTATTGACATATTGTGTTTTACAGCTTGGAACTTTATTATATATGCCTCAATCTGGTTGATCATTGCTATTTTCTTGCATCTTTTGTAGGTGGCTTTCATCTAAAGAAATCCATAAAGAAGATATTAGGTATTGGAAGAGAGAAATTCCTCATCTAATGTGTGAAATGCAGAGGTATTTACCTCCAACATTTTTCAATGCACAAGAACACTATGTCATACACCAAGTTGAGGAGATTGAAGCGTGTGGACCTATAAACTCAAGGTCAATGTGGATGGTGGAAAGGAATTTGAATTCATTGAAGGATTTTGTTAGATAAAGAGCACACCCTAAGGGTTCTATGGTGAAAGGCTATATGCTATATCAATCCATGGTGTACATTAGTCAGTATCTTCCAAATTTAGCAAAAAATATCAATCTTCCTCGCATTTGGCATGTTGACTCCATCAAAAAATTCGTGTTGAATATTGTAAATTCAAAGGATATTATAAATGTATTTTAATGATTTAACCCAAGGGAGATGTTATTATTCCTCTCGCGGGGTGTTACTATTGTATTTGGTCATCATAGAGTCATGAGGTAAATCCTCCATTATAAGTCGAGGAAATAGTACCCTAATGAATATCATTATAATATTGTATTGAGTCTTCCTAAGTGAATTTCACCTACTTAGTTAAGTGGGGCAGACTTGTTAGGTTAAATGTCAAGTGACGAAAAGAGTATAAATAGAGGATATGTGTTCCTCATTTGAACACTCACTCACTTATGAACAATGCATATGAGAGAGAGAGATATATTTGTTGGAGGAGGTGCACCTATCTGGGGTCTTATATTGTACTTTTTATACATCTTATACAAAGGAAGTTTTGTTGGGTTTTCTTCCCCATGAGGGTTTCCTAGGACAAATCTTTGTGTTGCTATGCTTGTCTAACTTTCAGTGATATTTTGTTTATGGTTATGCTGCTATGATGCTAAATGTTATAAGATCTGTTATAACCATTAAAAACTTAACATGGTATCAGAGCCTCCCTGAAAGAAGTCTTTGTACAACCGAAATAGTGGTATAACTACAACTATTGAAGATTAGGGTTTGTAGAAAGGAGCAAGTCGACAAATTCGACTTGAATGAAGACCGACTTAGTCAATCGACCGACTAAGTCGATAGGCTGACTTAGTCGATCAACCGACTAAGTCGGTCAGCCGACTAAACTAGAAGATTAAGTCGGCTAACTAAAAGTCATGTCGGTTCACCGAACCGAACCGACAGGTAGTTATTTTGTAACTATTTGTAAATTGTATATATTAGTTTGTTGAGCCAAATGAGAACTTAGTTCAGTTCTCTGCCTTGTATGAACTCATGTCAATAATATAATCTGTTTTCCTATCTGTTCTTGTCTCCTGTCTCTGATTTATAAATATATATATGTGTTAGTGTGTATTATTAGTAAACTTATGTGATCTGTGAGATTACAACATTGGTTCCATTGCCGGTAGTACATGTCTAACATATATGCTCACATATGATACCAGAACAGGAGATTAAGGACTAGTGGGACCGTAAAATTGCGAACTACTTGCAAAATTACGCAAGAAGGAACAGATTAACAGTCACTGAAGCCAAAGCAATATTTTTCACAGAGACACATGAAAAATTTGTCGAATCAGTGCCACAAATTTTGAAGCAAATTCTGGATGAGAAAGCCAGACACAACTAAAGAACAATAGTTGCTAGAAAAACTAATCCGAGGAGGCCGAACAAATTTGTCGGAGTGGTTTGAGAAAATCGTCGACTACTTCTGTGAGGAGCAAGCAGTCGAAGACAGAACTTCTATGGAAACTGTCAAAGAAAATTTTTACACAGATTTCATTGAACAATTTTTGTGTTCCCTACCAACCTTGCTGTTCAAATTCTTGATAGAGAATGGAGCAGGCCACATCATGGAACCTCGTCCACCACTGTGCGAACAACCATCAAATACCAACTGGGTAGAGAAAGCAGAGAAAGTGGGAGAAATTCATTGCAGAAAGGGAGTGGGAATACTTCCTAAGCAAATAAATCAAACTACCCAGGCTCTCTAAAAGCATCGGGTAGGCTATGGGGGGGTAGCTGGTCATGTGTCAGAGGTAGAGTATAGTGGATCCTAGTCATCCTAAAATCGGATAACTGTCATCAGTAATGAAAAGTCAACCAAAGAGGACTTCAAGAAAATAGTATCGTATGAAATTATGTTGGACATTTAGAAAAGAGAAAGGGAAGCAAGACGTGAAAGAGCCGCAGGGCTGCACAGTGGACAAAACCCTAGGGAGAACGACCGCGAAGAGAATCTGCCAGAGTCAGGTCATGACCGACAGGAAGAGGGAGTAGAGCAAGAGGTGTCCCCTAAGGAGGAAGAAGTGTGGATAGAGCAGCTAGAATCTCTCCAAATAACAGCTCCCAACGATGGGATAAGCCTTTCCCCAATAAATCCACGTACTAGAATATAGACTATTGTCAAAGATGACCTCCGACTACGAGCTGGTGAATTCAGTATATGGAGCCGACTAGGCAATGAAACGTACACGGGTCGACAAGTTATTATACGTCGACCCCTTGAAGGAAACTGGGTGATGTTTCAGGTGGTACCCTCCCTACGGACTATCCACTTTCTCTTACCGACACATGAAGGAGCACACCCCCTGCCAAGTACAGCTTTAGAAGAAATTGAACAAGAAGACCTGTGAACACAAAGTTGTAGTGGACCATCAACAACCGAAGTCGACATCAACCGACTGCAAGTTGATGATGACTCGACGACCAACGGGAGCACAAGTTCCATCAAGTAGAATTCCACAGGCCCAACTACATCAATAACCCCACCACTTTCACCACCACCCCCACCTCCACCTCTGCCAAATTTTGAGAGTAGTGAAAGTGATTCAAACATGGGTCATGGATCAGCTCACATTCCTCTTTATGAGGGAGACGAAGACCCCAGACGACATTGGTTCATTTGCGAATCAACCTGGGAAGCAAACCAGGTAACAGATGAAGACCGACAAATGGCACAGTTCACCAGAGCCTTAAGGAAAAGGACCTTCACATGGTACATGAACTTTTCAAAAAGGAAACCCAGAGTGATGAAAGCCAATATTACGGCACAATTCTTGTCCTTTTTCAAAACCCCAGACGCTAAGCACCTGGCCGCCAAAAAGCTCAAAACAACACAGCAAAAGCCAAGGGAGACAGTCCGCGACTACGACAAACGTTGGAAGGACCTACTAAGCCAGCTAGATTATGTTATTGATGAACAGTTACTAATTCAATGGTTCCTTGCAGGATTATAGTAGAAAGTACGTTGACATATCAGTCTGGAGACGTTCAAAAAATATGAATACACGCTAACAAAAGCTCTGCAGGTTGAGATGGACGAAGACATACCTGCTTACCCTATGGACCATAGATTAGAGGAACAACTTGAGAATGTGCAGAAGTATTTGAAAGAACTAACCCTCAAGAATCAAGAAATATGGTGTACCAACTGATCAACGACCGGTCATTCGAAAGATAATTGTCAACACGAATATAGCCGACAAGACATCTACTTTGTACAAACCAAATCATTTTGCGACATTTGCCAGGAACACGGAGATCATTCTATGAAATATTGTCTATTTAACAAGAAGAATGGAAAGGATTCCTGGTGCACCATCTGTGAGACCAAAAGTCACAACACAGCCGACTGTCAGTTAAACCTGAAGAATCGACATAACTATCAGGAGGTCTACCAAACGAATACGGTAGTGCAAAAAAACGAGCCAAACAATACAAACAACCAGAATGGACAAAGATACGATGGCCGAAGATATGAGCGCCAGTATGACAACTGACGTCAGGGTTATGGAGGAAGAGGTCGATTCCCTGGGAATCGCGACATATGAACACGTTGACCCACCCAGTGCTTCACATGCTACAAAGAAGGTCACCGGTACGCAGATTGTCCGTACAAGGACAAAACTGATCTTAAATTCTGTACACACTGTGGAGTAGGCGATCACTCCCTTGAGGGTTGTCCTACAATGTTAGAGAAAATCAATACGAAGAAAAATGTTAATGTCTTGTCTTCTATACAAAATCATGATGTACTAACTACTAAGAATTTACATATTGTCACTCGACAAGGCACAAAAACAGGGCCTGATAACCCTAAAATTACCAAGATTAAAGACACAAATGTTTATCTCGACCCTATAAAGCAAAAACACACATATCAAGAGGCAACCCACATATTTCACGACATTGCACAACAAGAAGACCTCATTAGCAGTCGACCTAACACAATACAACAATTAATCTATCTCACTCAAACAGACAAATCCGTAGCCCAGTTCATTGATTTATTGCATCAAATAAAAAGTACTAACCCCGAAAAACAAACTAAGAACATCTGCAGCCTAAACCAAAAAGACAAAAATGATGTCGACCCACTTGTCGACCTGGAAATCGAAGGTTACCACATTCGACAAGTAGTGCTTGAATTTGGATCTCAGGTAAATATCATGACCCGGGATACATGGGAACAGATGGGAAGACCTCGACTCTACGAGTCAGGTATTTACCTAAAACTCACCGACCAAGGCCTCATTGAACCCATTGGGGTTTGGAAAAATGTCGACACAACTATTAAAGGAATTTTGACCAAAGTTGATTTTGAAATTATTGACCCAAAAGAGGGATCCAGTTCATTCCCCGCACTAGTCGGCCGACCTTGGGGACGGAAGATGAAAGCCTCCATATCCTTAGACAAGGGACGAATCAAGCTAAAAGGAAATGGTCAAAAAGTCATCATACCCATTCATCCATCCCAAGGAGAACCTTGGACAGAACCTATTGATGAAGAAGTCGATGTCAGACAACTTTACCAGATCCACAACAATACGGACTACACAGAGCCGAACATCCATGGAGAACTTTACTTAGGTAACCAAGACTCAATTGGTTATAACTCAGATGCTGAACTGTATGACTGGGAGATGGAAAATTATGAAACACAAGCAAGAGGGTGCTGGACTATACTAAAAGTATAGAAAAAACCCACCCGATAGTGCTTCATACTATCCATTATCCCCAAAATCTTTGAAAAGAAAGTAAGAGAACTCCCTACCTTACAACCAACCAACTTAAACACTACACAACTACCCAGGTATAAGGAGAGGTAATCCCCAGTCATTTACATTGAACAAGTATCTAAAAATATTGGAGAACATGGTCGACTTCAAAGCTTAGTGAAAACGTTTACAAATCAAGCAGCTAGATGGTGGGATACCCATCAGACAAAACTATAGACTTGGACAACTGCTTCGAATTTCTTTATCGAACGATTTGGTGGAAAAAAGTTAACCCAGGAAGCCCAAATCCCTATCTTTACCCATGGTCAAAATCCAGAAGAACACATTAAGACTTGTGAAATGGAGTGGAGAAGACTTGGCTATAAATACAAACGAACTTGGCCCCATTTGTTCCCTTCAACCCTAGATGACTTACCCAATAAATGGTATAAGATGGAGGAAGCTAGATGAGAAACCTTATTTTGGCATGAACTCAAGGAAAATTTTATCAAAGACTTCCAGTTCATACCTCAAAATGAAAAACTCACCGAGACAACACAGCAAATCAAACAATTTCTCCAATCGACCGAAAACCAACCCTCCCAGAACCACCGACAGATCAAGGACTATAACAATATACAAACCGAATCCAGACCACAGGTCACCCATTTACACTTAGAAAATGAACACACAGAAGGCAAGAGATTTAGATGGAAAACCGACCATATTGAAACAACAAAACCTATCCATTCAATCCTGAAAGTCAAGACCACCGACAAACTAGATCTTGACAGAATGATTGCAGCCGACTTTCCTGCTACATTCTCACAGTTCAAAGAAGGAAGTCGGTCGATCAACAAAGCTAAAGCACCAGAGTGGCTAGATGCCAAAGTGAAAACTAAAGAGGTCGACATTTCAAAGGATGACCAACCAAAAATAGGCAAGATTGGTGAGTACTGGAATGAACAACAGACTACCGAAATAGTGAACTTACTTAGAGAATTCCAATATGTATTTTCAAGGGACTATAAATATTTAAAAGGATTAGTATAGGAATTGGGAGAAATGAAAATAGATACTAAACCTGATGTCTGACCTGTCAAGAAATTCCCTTATAAACTAGCTCACAAGTACAAGGAAATAGTTAAAAAGGAAATCGACAACATGTTAGCAGCAGGGATCATTTACCCTGTCGACCAGTCTGAATGGGCAAGTCCCATGGTCGTACAGCCCAAGAAACATGACCCGACAAGGTTAAGAATTTGTGTCGACTTTAGGGAGCTCAACAAAGTAACATTAACAGATCCATTCCCAACCCCCTATACTAATGAAATCTTAAATGAAGTTGCAGGCCATGAATGCTACTCATTCACAAATGGATTCTCAGGATATAACCAAGTACCCATAGCAAAAGAAGATCAAAAGAAGACAACATTTGTCTGTGAATTTGGTTCCTTTGGTTACAGAGTTATGCCTTTTGGGTTAAATAATGCACCTGCAGTGTTCTCCCAAATTGTTGTCAAGAATTTCCAAGAATATATATATATATATATATATATAATACCATGGCAATATACTTCGACGACTGGACTATATACTCCACCTTAAAATATCACTGCAAATGGCTCTGACTTATGCTGGAGAGATGTCGACAGATTCAACTCTCCCTCAACATTAAGAAGTGTATCTTTATGACTCCCATGGGTATACTCTTAGGGCATATTGTCTGTAAAGATGATATCAAGGTTGACTTTGCAAAAATTAAAGTTATCCTTGACTTGAAACCACCAGTAAACCCCAAACAAGTTAGGGTGTTACTTGGCCATACATGCTATTATAGAAAATTCATAAGACACTATTCAGATATGACCTACCCTTTGGAAGAACTACTAAAAGAAGATAAAGAGTTCAAGTGGACAGAGGAATGCCAAATCTCCTTCGACAAACTAAAAAGAAAACTGGTCGAAGCCCCCATACTCAAATTTCCAAACTGGTCGACCAAATTTCATGTGCATATTGATGCATCAGGAATAGAAATCGGAGCAATCCTGACTCAACCAAGGGATGATGGGATGGATTACCCTATAGTTTACAGCAATCGAAAATTAAATAAGGCTGAAAGGAACTATTCGACCACCGAAAGGGAAGCCCTAGGTATGGTCTTTGCCCTTTTGTCCAACCCCTTCACATTTTATACCGACCATCAAGCCTTAAAGTACCTTGTCAATAAACCACTTCATCATGGGAGAATTTGTCGCTAGCTACTTCTCTTTCAAGAATTTGAGTTTGAAGTCGTTGTCTGACCAGGAAAACTAAATGTCGGGCCCGACCATCTATCCCGCATAGACACAGGAGAGGAACCGACTAAAAACCCAGAAACCTATAGTAACCCCGACCAAAAAGACATAATTGGACATGTGCAGTCTACCATCGAACACATTAACCCCCAACCCCAGACTGACTTCCCCACCACTAACCCACTAGAAATAGATCCACTGCCTGACATAAATTTACAACCCACTTCCGATAAACCCATTACCCTCGACCGTTCCCCCATTCCATCATCACCGTCGCCATCATCTCCACTCCTACCATCATCATCTCCACCACCTCCGCCACCCCCTGATTCCTAGCTAGCTACATCCTCATAGCTAGAAGTGGTCATACCAACCACCCAGCCAGAAAAACCATCGAATTCAATCCCACCAACTACAGGCCTCCCCTCAATTGTTGCAGGTACCCAGGAGGCAGAGGCAGAAAAGCACAAGAAGAAGAAAGAGCATCATCCTTCCAGAATTCGGATCAGCTTAAGGGATACAAGCTTGTTGAGTGACACAAAAGTCGGCCAACTCCTCAAGACTTTGGCCAAGGAAGCAAAGACAAGGACTGCACGAAAAACCAAAGAGCTCATCGACAAAAATACCGAACAGGTCGAGTTTCTCGACAAGTGCAGAACCCTAGCTTAGTCCGTCATTCCAGGACCTGTCGAAGTTGACACAGATAGACCACTTGAAAGAGCATATCAGCTCTTCAAGAGCATGGTATTGACCATCCAGGCACATCTCCAAGAGATGAAAGCAGAACAGAGGGAAGAGACTGCCCGACTGCTACTGGCACAACACACTACATTCTCAGAATCCTACAAAGTACTACATGACCACATGGAGGAATCTATCGTCACAGAAGAAGTCTTACGAGACTGGCCTACTCACTATGGGAACGTCTATCAGTAAACACGACAGACTCGTCAAGGAATTCATGATTTGGAGGGCAGGAAGACGACAGAGGCAACACTCAGGAAGACAATAGAAGAACAAATAGTGCTGGAGACCAACAAGCTGCAGAAGCTGGAACGGGAAGCACATCAGTGGGTGCAACAGGCTCTTCCAAACTTAGAGAAAGTCAAATTCATCTGCCCATAGATGAAAAGACTCATCGACACAGCCAAAGCACAGAACCAAATCCTGGGCCCCAACATGGAGAAAATCGCGGAAGTCCCACTTTTCAAAAAGATGTCGGTCCTGTCAAGCTTAACTACATTAACAATCGACATCCAGAAAGCTTTGCAGAGTTGGATGGATTTTCAGCATCACCTTGCCATCATAGCTCCGACCATTGTCGAGATCTGCATCCAGAAAAGACCAACCATCCGTCTACACAGTGCACCACAATAGCATTCGACTACCATCATTTTGTACCTTCCCGTTTCTTTGGGATGAAGAAACGTTTTGTTTGTGGGGGAGATGTAGAAAGGAGCAAGTCAACAAAGTCGACTTGAACGAAGACTGACTTGGTCGATCGACCGACTAAGTCGATAGGCTGACTTAGTCGATCAGCCGACTAAGTCGGTCGGTCAACTAAACTAGAATATTAAGTCGGCTAACTAAAAGTCATGTCGGTTCATCGAACCGACAGGTAGTTATTTTGTAACTATTTGTAAATTGTATATATTAGGCTGTTGAGCCAAACGAGAACTCAGTTCAGTTCTCTGCCTTGTATGAACTCATGTCAATAATATAATCTATTTTCCTATCTATTCTTGTCTCCTGTCTCTGATTTATAAATATATATATGTGTTAGTGTGTATTATTGGTAACCTTATGTGATCTGTGAGATTACAATAGGGTTTCATGCTTGAAAACCCTAAAAGACTAAAACTAGTCATTTTGGTGCATTCGCTATATATTGATATTGGAGAAGGCTCAAGAGAATTTTTTTTAAAGGCCTAAGATAAATTCCTGATGTACCCTGTGTAAAATTTTCAGCCTCAGATTCTCTATATTCTATGAGATATGATTCCTCCAAATCAGGGTTCTAGCCTCTCTTAGAATTCAGTCTTAAACAAGTGACCTAGGGATAGTTTCTATATATTAGGCTACAAAGGTCCAAATTCAATTCATCAAGATGTTCCAGATAGGGAACAAAATTTTCTTTCTTTGGTAAAAGTTTCAGATGCCGAAGGGGAAACAATGACATGTGGCAGTCCGTACAAGTTCGCTATGCTGAACAGTCCTAAAATAAGTCACCTTGGGAAAAATAACATAAGTACAAATTGGTGAAACCATTTATGCTATAACCTGTGTTTTTGGAAATAGGAAAGACGAGGCTACCTCAATACAAAGTTTTATACATAAAGGAGTAGCAATTTCAGAGATACCGCAGAAACAATATCAGACATTTCTGCAAAAGAAATTGAAGAAAACTAGGGCATCATATATTTTGCAGTTTTGATTACAGTTTTGAGAAAATGAGTACGTTTATTAGCTCTCCTTGAGGAGGTGCATATTTCTATCCAATCAGATCTTAAATATACCTAATCTAAAAATTAGGGTTTCTCTATCAATCCCTAGGTCCACTGGAAGCAACATTCCAGAAAAGATTTGAAGCAAGCATGAAATTGGAGCAATCTCATTGGTTAAAGAAGAAGCTGCAGATTCAGAAGGAGATGAAGACAAACAAACAAAAATAAGAATTTGATTTGTCTTTCATGTATATTCTATGTATTATGCATGATAGAATGTTTTCATTAATGGGTATGTAGCCCATGGTGCTATACAACTCTTCATTGCTACTTATCTAAAATGAAACCTCTTTGTTGACATATTGGATTAGTGCACAATGTCAATGATGTCATGGTATAGATGGAAGGAATATAAAAAGTTTCCATGAGCTATGGATGAATTTTGTATTTTCTAAACAATTGCATGATGCATAATAATTTTTCGTTATGCATATGTCCTATGAAATGGTTCTAACCATGCAGCTGGTGCATTTGACTTGTAGGAAAGGTCATGTACAACCGCCTACAAGAAAAGGAGGATGAGACTTGTTCCAAAGAACAAGTGATGACAATCAATATTCATTCCAATAAACATGTACGTGAAGCTCCTAGGGTCAGGGACACCATGACAGAAGAAAGGTCTTTAGAGAGTGGTAGATCCACCTCGAGAGATGAAGACCATCTTGGACACAAGAGATAATTTAAGATGAAGAGAAGTATGAAGGGACTTCCAAACCAAAGTAAGAGGCCTCAGACACAATCTAGTTGTGTGACACCATTGATGAAAATCCTTCCATCTATGGAAGAAGCTATGATCAAAGAGTAACAATTGATCATGGAGAATGATGTCTAGGAAATGGTTTTGAGACCTGAAGGAAAGTCCGTAGTGTCTTTCATATGGATATACAAGAACAAGTATACAAGGCAAGGTCTGTGGTTTGTCTTAGAAAGATTAGACTATGGCATGACATAATCTATTGACTGGGCACACTTCTTCAGTAGAAGTATATATTGAGAAAATAAACACCCATATAGAATATGCTTTGTATGAAGATAAGCACATCCAGGAGCTTGAAATATCACCTAGAGTGATGAATATAATAAGCTTTGCTACAAGGGTTGAAGATGGAAACCTATAGAAGATAACAAGCTCACAGATGGGTGGAAGATGAACTTTTCGACAAAGTTCAAGATGCAGGGATCTTGGTATTTAGTAATCTAAGATGGATACATAGTAGCAGAGGATGCTACCTATCACTCTAGTACAGAATGTAGAGGGAGGATGATGCTCCTCTTTAGGGGGGGTGATTGCAGAAGATATCTGAGTTCGACATGGTTTGACAAGATGGACATATTCTAGGTGGAATAAGACTTTAACAAGAGTAAAGTGGGTTCCAACCTTCAAGGTTGAATGTAGAAGACTGGGATATGTCGATGACCTAACAAGAATGAAATCATGGTAGAAGCAATGATGGCAGAATACTAGAATGACTTTTGGGATATAGTATCGAAACCAGAAATCAAGAGTGTGGTATCTTCCAAGTGGATTTTCTATTGATGGAAGTATTGAAAAATACAATATTTTTGGATAGAGGATTCTCTCAAGAGAGAGGGAATTGATTATGAAGAGATATTTTCTCCAGGAGCAAGGTACACTTCCATCAGAACTATCTACAATATATAGATGTAGAGAAAAACTTAATTAATGGTATGATTGAGGAAGAGGTTTAAATCGAACAACCACAAGTATTTGAAGTAAAAAACATATCGAGTTATGTATGCTAGTTGAAAAAGGCTCTGTATGGATTGAAGCAATATCCTAGAGCTTGGTATGGAAGAACACATAGCTTCTTGACAAGCATGGACTTTACCAAAAGTAAAGTTAATCCTAACCTTTACCTCAAGGTTATGTAAAATGAACCTGACATACTATTGTTGTATGTGGATGATCTATTTCCGTCTAGAAATAAGAAACAAATAACAGATTGCAAGAAGAGGCTTGCTGAAGAATTTGAGATGAAAGATCTTGGATTGATGCATTATTTTCTTAGGAAGGAAGTGTGGCAGAGCCCAGAAGGAATATTCCAAACTAGGAAAAGTATGCTGTGGAAATCTTAAAGAGGATTTGATATGTTGGATTATAAAGCCATGGACACACGCATGTATACCAACATGAAATTGTTGTTTGATGAAACATCATAATTAGTGGATATGACTCAGTATAGACAGATTATTGATTCATTGATGTATCTGATGAAAAAAAGGTTAGATATATGCTTTGCTGTGAACACCTTGAGTTAGTATCTAGTTAAACTTATATGGGTTCACCTATAGTTGCAAAGCATGTGATGAGGTACCTAAAAGATACGATATAATTTGGACTTTAATATGGTATATATCATGACTACAGATTATATGGATTCAGATTGGGAAGGAAGTGTTGCATACCAAAAGAACACCTCAGGTGGATGTCATTATCTGGGTTCCTCCATGATCTCATGGTTTAGTCCAGTGTTTCTCTCAATACAGCTGAAGCAAGAGTACATTGCAACTTGATCCACTATTTGGGAATCCATATGGATTCGAAAAGATGATGTTAGGACTATCTAACATGGAGTTGGATACCACAGTGATTCTTTGTGACAACCAGAGTTTCATAAATATGTCAAAGAATCCTATGGAATATGGTACCGAAGGGAGACACAAAACTCCAGTATGTGAGTACTGATGATGAAGTTACTGATGTGGTGACCAAGCTTCTGTGACAAGCTTGGTGTAGTTCAAAAATACTTTACTCATAAGGAGGAACAATAATGTTGATACTGAATAATTTCCTCGAAAGGAGGAAAAGTGACGATGATATATATCTTTCCTCGCAAGGAGGAAAAGTGATTATGAGATATATCTTTCCTTGCAAGGAGGAATGATGAAGATATGGACCCTTCTCAGAAAGGAGAAATAATTCAAAGATACAGACTCTCTTCAGAAAGGAAGAACGAGTCGAAGATATGGACTTTATTCATAAAGAAAGAATGAGTCGAAGGTATGGAATTTCTTCAGAAAGGAAGAACAAGTCTAATACATGGAATTTATTAAGAAAGGAAGAACGAGTCGAAGGTATGGAACTTGTTCAGAAAGGAAGAACAAGTTGAATATGTGGTATTTCTTCATAAATGAGGAACAAGTCAAAGATATGGACTATCCTAAAAAAGGAAGAATGGGTCAAGAATATGAACCCTCCTCGAACAAAGGGGGAGTAGGTTGATAATATGGATCCTCCTAGAAAATGGGGAGTGATGATGAGGTTGACATCGATGATGAGATGACAATGATGCTCCAGCATGGAAGAGGCCAAGTGTGCCTGAAGATGCTGACAAGGTTTGAAATTTATTTGTGCACGATAGTATCCTGTCTTGAGGATGACTGGTATAACACTCTATTCATGAGTGTGGTCCTTACCAGGTAAGGATGGCCCTATAGATATTACTCTCACATAGAGAGTACCTACATTCACTTGTGGATGATAGTACCCTCTCCTGAGGATGACAGGTATAACACTCTGTCCATGAGAGTGGTCCTTACTAGATAAGGATGGCCCTGCAGATGTTACTCTCGCATGGAGAGTACCCACATTCAGTTGTGGATACCATACAATAACACTCGCTCAGGAATGGTCCTAACCTATGTGGTATGGATGCTCTACAATGAGTCCTCACAGATGATAGGATTGACATTTTATATGCAGTTGAGATATTCTCTATAGTCAATACTCTTGTATGGAGAGTATTCCTACATTCATATGTATATTCTATAGAATAACACTCGCTTGGGAGTGGTCCTAAACTCTGTGGTATGGATGCTCTATGATGAGTCCTCATGTATGCCCTAGTATAACACTCACTTGGGATTGGTCCTAACTTGTGTGGTATGGATGTTCTACGTTGGGTCAACATTTTGAATGTGGTCAATATATGCTCTGTAGACAATAATATTACATGGTAGAGTATACCTACACGTGGGTGTAGATACCGTAGTATAACACTTACTTGTGAGTGGTCCTAACTTGTGTGGTATGGATGGTCTACAATGAGTCCTTAGATATGATAGGGATGAAACTGGGTGTGATCAATATCTACATTTATTTGTAGACGATTCGGCTGATCGATTTCATGGATAATGCTAATGGAGGATTACATTGTCCTTGGAATTATGTCTTAAAGTGATCGGGATTGATCATCCCATAAATAGATCATGTGTACTGCAAGTAGCGTGGTGATGAAGGATCAAGTAGATCAAAGTACAATTACGAAGGGTCAAGTAGATCGAAGTGCAGCTACAAAGGATCAAGAAGGATCCAATTTCTCTTGCAAAGGATTGAAAGGATCGAAGTGCTGCTGCAAAAGGATCGAAATGCTTCTACATGGGATCAGGAAGATCAGAAGGCTGCTGCAGAAGATCAAAGTGCTACTATAAAGGATCGTGAAAGATCGAAGTGCTACTGTAAAGGATCAAGAAAGATCGAAGTGCTGCTACAAAGGATCAAGAAGATCAAAGTTCCACTGCAAAGGATCGAGAATATCAAAGTGATGCTACAAAGGATCAAATTACTGCTACAAAGGATCAAATTACTACAAAGGTTCGAGAAGATCGAAGTGCTGCTTCAAAGGATCAAAGTACTGCAAAGGATCAAAATATCAAAGTGCTGTTGCAAAGGATCAGAAGATTGAAGTGATGTTGCAAAGGATTAGAAGATCAAAGTACTACTGAAAATGAACAGAAGATTGAAGTGATGCTATGAAGGATAGAAATATCGAAGTGTTGCTGCAAAAAGGATTAAGCGATCATGTGATGCAGAAGATGAAGAGTAACTGTTCCAGTTACTAATTTTGAAAAATTTCTGTGACGTATAGATGTATAGCCTCAATGATGTTGCATATATTATCTCTCTAGTCTCCTATAGTCTATGATGATGTTGTCAGTAGAATAACCTTCTCGTTAAGGGGGAGTGTTGAATATTGTAATTTCAAAGGATATTATAAATGTATTTTACTAGTGTAACCCAAGGGATATGTTATTATTCCTCCAGCGGGGTGTTACTATTGTATTTGTTCATCATAGAGTCATGAGGTAAAGCCTCCATTGTAAGTCGGGGCAATAGTACCCTAATGAATATAATATAATATTGTATTGAGTCTTCCTACATGAATTTGACCTACTTAGTTAAGTGGGACTGACTTGTTAGGTTAAATGTCAAGTTTCGAAAAGACTATAAATAGAGGAGACATGTTCCTCATTTGAACACACTCACTTGTGCACATC
>LPNX010223038.1:321844-371153 GCA_001517045.1 Pseudotsuga menziesii | reverse complement strand
TATATATATATATATATATGATGGAGGAGGCGCACCTATATGGGGTCTTGTCTTTTACTTTTTATACATCTTATATAGAGGAAATTTTGCTGGGTTTTCTTCCCCATGAGGGTTTCCTCGGATAAATATTTTTGTTCTTTTGTGTGGTTGTGCTTGTCTATATTTCAATGATATTTTGTTTATGGTTATGCTGCTATGATGCTAAATGTTATAAGATATGATATAACCATTAAAAACTTAACAATTTGAAGGGGAGGTCCTGTTGGGGAAAGGTATAAAAAGGAAAGTGAAAGGTAATTGAATGGTGTACATTTAATTTATTATAGAATTAATTTTTATTATTCCATCAGTATTTTAATATAAACTTAATTTCCTTTAATGATAACTAATTTGCAATTCTTAATCGTTATTTTTTCATATAGTTGGTCGCGTGTGGGATGCAATGCATTTATACATTGCAAACAATCTTGATTGGATGGAGGAATGGATTGAACGATGTAAAAAATACTTTGGTACCTTATCATGGGAAGGGGTTAGTAAAATGATTAAAATAGTGCATTGTCATCGAGAAGAATATCTAGAATAACTTACACAAAGGGAAATTGATTTAGCATGTAGTTTAAAAGATAAAAAGACAAGTATATTTACCTTGCTCATTTTTGTCATTGTTTCACATTGTATCAAAATATTTCTCTTGTTTATGTCTTCTTATATATTTCTTTACAGAGTCAGGCATGATGAAGTTGATACATCACAATGCTACGTGGTGTAATGGTCGTAAATTTCGCATCAAAAAGCTGAATGACAAAAGGAAAACATTTGATTGTGGGATAACTGCATTTTTTCAGGTCACTAATGTTTCCTCTAGAAGTGATAGGCATCCAGAAGTATCTGAAAATAGGTACTATGGTTATTTGGAAGATATACTTGAGTGTAACTTTGATTCCTTTAAAGTATTTCTCTTTGAGGTCAAATGGTACATGCTACGAATGAATGGACATGATCCCAAAAGAACTGTTATTGAGCATGCCAATGGATTTACCATGGTTAATACAAGGGCACTCGAACCAGGTATAGAGCCTTATGTTATTCCAAGTCAATGTGAGTAGGTCTTTTACTCAGAGGTTCCAGGTAAAGTAGGATGGTCATACATTGTTAGATACGATCCAAGAGGAAGACCAGTCAAGTATAATGCAAAGGAAGAAGACAATGTTGAAGAAGAAGGTGATGTAGATCAGGAGTAGTTGGACGCTAACGTAGATGTGTCAGATGAAGAATCCGATCAACAAGTTGATCATCCAAATGATGTAGAAGAAAATTAAATTGACATTGATGATATTGATGATGAATATATAACCAAACATGACATTGATCACGATTCCAATGTGAGTGATCTTTTCAATGATAACGATTCAGAACCAGACGATGATTTCGATGTTGAGTTAGATGAGGAAGAATCCGAATGACATTGTAGCACTGTTGGAATCTAGGAGGCATGTGAGAACATATTTTTTCATAATGTATTATTTTTATGACTATTTAGTTATGTTTAAACCATTTTTATCATCATCATCATCATCACCATCATCATCATCATCTTCATCATGATCATCATCTTCACCACCACCACCACCATCACCATCATCTTCATCATCCTCGTCCTCATTATCCTCCTCCTCCTCCTCCTCCTCCTCCTCCTCATCATCATCATAATCATCATCATCCTCATCATCATCGTCATATTCATAATCTTCATAATCATCAACATATTTGTCATGATCCCCATCATCAACTTCGTCACCCTATTCCTTGTCAATATCATCATCATCATCATCATCACCATATTCATCATGATAATCATCATCAATGTCATCACCCTCTTCCTCATCAAAATCATCATCATCACCATCTTCTTCATCATCATCATCATTATCGTCATCACCATCTTCATCATCATCACCACCACCATCATCTTCATCATCACAACCACCATGATTGTCATCATCATCATCATCATCATCATCCTCACCATCATCAGCATCACCATCTTCGTCATCATCATCATCTTCATCCTCATCCTCATCATCTTCCTCGTCATAATCATTATCGTCATCATCATCATCGTCATCATCATCACCATCATAATTGTTAACCAAAAAAATACCTCACTTAGCTTTACATGGCCTACACCACCCAAGGACACCCATGCACGGCCTTCATATCACCACATTAGACCCCCACACCCTCAAAAAAGATTAAAAATGAGTAAAAGGGGTTAAAACCCCCAAAAATGAGCCTAAATAACTCTCATAGGGGATAAATCCTCCAAAAAGGGGCTAAAACCCCTCAAAGGAGCCTAAAACCCTAAAAGGAGCTAAAGTTAGGGCGAAAGGGGCTAAATCCCTGACCAAGAGATTAAGACCCTAAAAATCCCCAAAAAAGCTATAAAAGGAGGGGTGGGGGTCACTCTCAAACAACTCTTCCCTTGCATACTGTTATGTTGGCCGTGGATGCCTTGAGACCCTTTGTCTCTCAAGCCACCCACATCCCCCTCTCATCCACTTATCTTCCCCATTGAGCCATAGCTCCTCCATTGCTGAGTGAGATAGAGAGGTGCTTCTTCCAACCAGGGCATGGTGGCCCATTGCACCAAAGAAGAGGTATACCATTGTTTGTTCATGCTTTTGTTTTAGTAGCTTAGTTGTTTTCTAACCCATATTTTCTTGCAGGTTTGTTTATTAACAAGTTTTGCAGGTTTATTGTTGTTTTTAATAGTTGTTTGTAGGTTATCAGAGCAAAGCCCTAACCTTGTTTGCAGAGGGGCTCATGGCCATTTCTTGTCCATCTTTTCTTCCTTTCTGTTCTATTTATTTTTCTTGCATTTTACCACACAGGAACCTATCCTTCTGTCCTATAGACGGAAGGTAGCCATTCCTGCCCTGTAGCAAGGAGAAATCCCTGCTACATAATTGGGAACCTGTTGGCAGTCAGCAACAACCCCTTCATTTTTCGTTCAGATGAAGGGAGATCAGCTCTCTTTTAAAATTATAAAAGAGTGCCTTCAGAATTTTTGATTATAAAGGTACTCTCAATTGGAGAAAAGTTAAATGACGTGTTAGAAGTTGATGAAAACAAGTTCATAAACTTGGCAATTAGCAGCTGTCAGATTAATAAGTCAGATTCATAAATTTTTATATAATCGATTTAATCATTAAATTTTTATGATTATATATGATTTAAGAAATTTGAAAGGATAGTATGCCAAAGGGAAATCAACAAAACACATCTTGAGTTTATTTAAAGCTGGATATGAGTGAGGTATTATGAGTCCTAAGTTCCTAGAACTAAAGGTGACTTATTTTAACCTAAAGTTTATATTTCATGTAATGACTTACCATGACTTTGTAAAAATTGTATATATGTAGTTAGTAAATAAATGACTATCATATGGGAATTTTCATATATTATAGTTTTATCACTTGGTATCCTATCAAATTTAATTTCGGATATTAATCAATGGGATTTTGGAAAGATTTAAAACTAAATCTATGAAATTTTATGTATATACATGACATAAATATTAAATCAAGTCATTAGCTAGTTGTCATGCTAAACATTAGGGTCTATGATTTCGATACTATATCACCTTGAATGCTACCACATTTCACGCTAAAATTGGAGAAGACCATTAATTGACAGAGTTTACAAGATCCATGTGTCAAATTAATAATTCCTGCTACTTAGATCGCTGCGTTGGCATGGAAAGGTGGCTTACACCTAATAATTAACTAACAACTATAAATATATTGATGATTCACATCCTCAATATTTAATGTTGAGAGTCATTCCATTTCATCACGACGTACGTGCTCATTATGACCACTGTGGGTAATCAATATTTTGGTTTACGATCCATCAATCAAATGATCCCTGGTTTGTCGATTTGGTTAAATTTTACTGCTAGTCGTGGCTAAGTCATGGTTAAGCATGCATATATCATAACAGAATGTTGGCTATAACATTCATCATCACTAAGTTCGGCTTAATGGATAAATTTAGAGCCCCCATGACTGTCAGATTCGAAGCATGTGAAGTTTTGATTTTGCATCATGTCATGCACTTGGATACCTATCCCCTCCCTCTTCACCTTTCCGTTCATTCCATTTTGAGGCCAGGATAGTGTTGAGGAAGCTATGGCCCCGTTGAATCATTTCTAAATCTCAGGTTCAGAGCTCATAGAAGCAGACAAGAAGGTAGCATTGCGATTTGAGAAAGTGGGGTGGGGGCAGTTCTTTAAGTGTTTTGACGTCCATAGTGCAGAGGTAACCAAACTATTTGCCTTAAATTTAAAAGAAGACGTTGTGCAGATCAGGGGTTTTAAGTTCATCGTTGATTAAGACAAAATTGCAGAGGAGACAAAGTTCCCGCAAGTTGGAGAATGGTGGTTCAAGGGTGCTAAGGTTAATAAGAAAAAGTGTTTATCTCTGCTGCTGCCATTAAAACTAAAGATAGGGGTCCCTGTCAAGTTCTTGAAGCCTGAATGGCGAGCCTACTACGAAATTCTGGTCAGGTATGTGTCCTGCAATGGACGTTTCTCTCAGTTACACTATTACCACTTAAGACTCCTATTAGCATTACAAGGTTGTAGGCTTAATATACCATTTTACTTGTGGCAAAGTTTGAAGAAGATGTTGCATGCAGTTCAAAGTTTTGATAACCCTGAAAGAAGTTTATTTCACCATGGCTTAGTTAAAATCATACTACAACATCAACTGTCCTTGAAGGGTAAGTCATGGGATGAATTTTTAGCTGAATGCCATTTGGGGCCGACTCAATACTGGCCGAACCCCTCCCCAAAGACTCGTAAGAAACGAAAAGATACTAAGCCTGAGGTTAATAATGTTCCTAAGACTGAATCAGAGGGTAAAAGGCTTGAAGAAGCCAATATACCCGTAAATGATGGTATCAGTAGTGACGATGTTGATAATATGGTTCCCTGTTGCTCTAAAGCGGTCTTGAGTCAGCCCTCATCTGATAGATGTCATAGTACGCCTGCAAAAACAAAGGAAAGGTTAACCGAAAGCAAAACTATTAACATTGTTGAGTGTAAAAATATCTTCGAGCTAGATAATCTTTGTAAACATGTTAAAGAGTCTCTGTATAAACTAGATCATCTAGCACAAGTATGCTGCGATAAAGGAGGGTTTGAGTCAGACAATATTGTGTTTTCGAGGAGGGTTACTAGAAGTATGTACAATGTCCCTACATTTTCGGTTCCTATGGCTGATCGACAGGATACTCAGCCTGGAGTCATCCATATTGAGGATGATGTTCCATCGTCGGTCCTTGACACTATTCATGTAAATAATCCCACTTTTATAAAGGAGAATGGTGCAAAATTGCGCAAGGCCGAGGTCGCTCCATCATGTATGGACACCTGTATCTCAGACCCCGAACCATATTTTATCAGTCCTCAGTCATCTGGTCAAAACATTTATAACCCTACTCCACCTCAGGTAGCCAATTCAGGTCACGAAAATGAAGAAGAAACCCTTCAGCAAGTTCTGGATAAGGCATACCAAACCAAGATTACAGAGTTGAAAGATGAACTTAAGCATTGTCAATCTAATGTAGCATTGATAGAAGAAGAAAATAGGACATTCAGGGAGGAATTGTTGAACTGGATTAACAGGTGGAAAGAAATGAATACCGAAAAGAACCACTATAAAAAAGCAAAGAGGTCAATAATAGGAACAAATCAACATCTGCTTGATCAAATAGAAACACAAAAGTTAAAGATTATCAGGCTGAAATCCAAATTAGCTGAATCCCGAAGAGTAGTTGATATTCAAAATAGAACTTGATGGTTATTCTCATTTTTCAAAGTACATGGTTGTGTCGCTGTCAAACAGGTAATAAAATATTTTTTTTATGCATGCCTGTAAAATCACAGATTTTACAGGCATACATTTAAGTTTTAGTTTATTTTGTTACATTTGTTTTAACTGGTTTTAATGAGATGCTTCATTTGTTTAAACAAAGGTGGATATGTCATCACTCTTCTCCAAAGCTTCAGGACGTTGTTAATATGTTGGTTGGGAGACGTGGCTGTTTATTGAAGGTTGGAGTTTCAACAATGGCCACAAATTTACCAAGGACCTTTAAACCAGCAAACATTCAGGCTAGTCGTTTTCATTACTATAGTGACAGGTGTTTTGTAAAAGAGATTCAATTCTCTTGGATAACTATAGGAACCCTATAATGTGGCATGTAGCATTGATGGGAAAACTGAATCGAAAACAACTGATAGTATTATATAAGTTAGGAATTTTTATGAAGAGAAGGGAGGGGGTGTTTTAAGAGAGAGATACTTGAGATATATTTTGTTACTTGTTTTATTTCATAAATGAAGTTGGATCTTTGGATGTGGGATGCAACTGGAAATCTCCAGGTTGATATCATTACTGGTATTGTTTTGGATATACTTTATATGTCAGTATATTATCTTCTATTTTAATATTAATACAGTATGCTTTGTTATACTTGTGTTTAATTATAATTTTCACTCTGTCAACTCAATATTATGTTTGAATTAATATATCATTGTGACTGAATTTATTAGTATTTTTACTATAAATTCAAGCTACAAGGATATACATTTCTGTCTATTAGCTATCGTTTGTATTTTTACAGTGATTTCATACTAGACATCATCTTTTATTCAAATAGTTATGTTGATGATTAGTTATTAATTAATTATATACTTCAGAAAATTGAAGTAATTATTTATTTTCAGTTTCTCTGATAAGTGATGTTATAACAGAATAGTTTAATATGTATGATTTAATTATTGTCATTTAGATCTTACTCTTTATCTTTCTGTTCATCTTTTATTAATTAATAATTAATATAGTATCTAGATACGCTCTCAGCTGAGATAGGATAGATAGGATAGATATGATAGTTAAGATAGTTCAGATTAAGTTTTATTTTAGTATTTTTCAGTTAACAACTATTAAATTGATTTGTGTAATTTTTTTTAGCATAATTTTAACAGTCTTTATATTCAGAGAAACTCTTCAACAATTGGAGTCTTTCCTTAAGAAAGCAATTATAAGACAATTTAGATAGTTGAAACTAATTATAGGATTCATTTAGGTAGAAATAACATTAGGATAGGATAGATTTTGCTGATTTTATTTTTCTCCTTAAGAGAAAAATCAGCTGGTAGCAGGACCATAACCTGCGAGGTTTTGCTATTCCAAACACACCGAATGCTGCTTTAAGCTAATTGTGTGGGCATAACCTCCTTGTTGGCCTAGGTCAAAAAATCATGCCAACAAATGGCGCTAGAAGGAGGGCCTGTTAATGAGTAATGGCAGGGAAAACTAATGAAACATTTCCAACCAGCCAACAACTTCCAGAAGTCAGTAGATCACCGTTTTTAGAAACTATTAGGAACATTTTGGAGCGTGATCCTGTCACCTCTCCCTTTACTCCTGCACAAAGCACTCAAACTTTAGAAGAATCAAGACATATTCTTACATGAGCATACACTAATCAGCTTGGTATATCTCCAACAGATTATGGTCTACCTAGACAGGAGTGACATAATCCACAATTGACCATAGTTACACAAGATTTGGAAGTAGCTGATAGTACTCCCCACCATCAGGTTGAAAGACATCAAAGGAAGACTATGCAAACAAATACTACTAGAAGACTAATTGTAGGAGGCGATTTTGATCAGCCACCTTCTCCTCCTGAATCACCACCTGATAGTCCAAGACCATCCAATTCAGGAAGTTCTTCAAGTTATGAAAGAAGTCCAATGGTAGGAAATGTACCTGTAGGAGGAGGAGGTAATCCTCCACCTAATCCACCAAATCCAAAACTCCCTTGGCTAAGAAAAGATGCTGTAGCAGTCCCTGGTATACAACATCCTTTTCCTAAACACTCAGATAAAATCCTCCCTAAGTTTAATCCAGATGAAAAAGAACCTGCAAAGGTGCATGTTGACAAATTCATGTTGGCTGTTTAAACCTTGAATGTTCAGCATGGAGATATAGTTTGTCGATTATTTCCTCTAACTTTTGAAGGAAGAGATTCTACCTGGTATTTTTCATTAGTACAGGGATCAATCGCAAATTGGGGGGAATTTAATAAATCCTTTCTAGATAAATTCGGGGAAGATAAAACACCCGCTCTTTTATCCCTAGAGTTATATAGGATTAAAATGGAGCCTAAATAAAGAATCAAATATTTCAATCAAAGGTTTATGACATTAAAAAACAAAATTCCAATTTATTCTCAACCTCCCGAGGATATAATTATTGAAAATTATACATCAGCTTTACCAAAATATTCTGGGATGTTCATTAAGAGAGCTATGAAAACAACTTTAGTAGAAACTTTTGAGGAAGCCATTAAAGTCGAGAAGGATTCTATGTCCTATGAACCAGATAGAAGTGGGAAATTTGATTCTTTTCCTCGTAGGAAGATGGAAAAACTCAATTCAGAAAAAGACAAAGCATTTGACATAGAAAAACTACAAAATGCTATTCGAACATTAACCAATGAAGTTGTAGGGTTAAAGAAAACCAATTCTGAAGCTTCTCCTTCTAGGGGATTTTTCAGAAATCAGTATAGACAAAACCCGACACCGCATGAGGTAGAAGGAGGAGGAGAATTAACTACAGGTGAAGGGGAAGCAGTGTTTTGATGCCCTTGATATAAGGAGCTTACTTGATAAGCATCAGGAGCATTTAGGACAGTTGGAGTGGAAAACAACCACATCGGTATCCCTAGGGTGAATCCTGGAAGATTCAAGGTGGCCATCAAGGGAACACCAACATTCCCTTTGAGAGGAATAGGGCAAGGAGCTCCCAGCATGGGGATCTCTTGGTTGGTGTTCAAAGGGGTGCTAGCCATACTTTCAAAACAAGAGACAAAGTCTAAGGTTGATGGTCAACCAAAATTACAAAGTAGACACCTAAAGGACCACTAAGTACAGACAAACCACACAGCACTCACTAAAAATTCCTAAAGCCCAAACAGACAACCAGGTATAAGATGTACTTTCCAGAAGAAAGCTGATAGACAGTTACTTGGCGTCCCGTGTAGATGTTCTTAGGCACAAGTGGAGGAATCACCCACCGCCCTCCCACACTTTCTACCAGGGTTACCTTCCAAGCCCGTCCAAGGTCAACCAGAAATAACCTTCCGGTGTACTTGTGTATGAACCCTAGATGTCAAAGAGACTAAAGGCTACCTTAACTAAATTGACAGTCTGGGGGGGCAGTCATCAGCCGAACTCGTACACATGGGCAGGGTAGCTGAGCCCAAAAATCTGTCTAGGACAGAATCCCCAGATGCGTAAAAGTCCTAAGTTACATTTTGACAAGGATTCAGAGGGTTATCTCCTCTAACCAAGCCTCCACATGGCCTAGTGCTTAACTCCTGTTTGAGAGGAGCTTCCCAGATACAATCAATGTAAAAAAGGATTTACCTAGTGATTGGCCAACTATGTCTGAAATTTAACACTTGTGGGGAGTTTAAACTCCCTATCCCACAAGTCTATCCTAAGCTAGTTGGTGTATGACCCTATAAAATAAAACTTACTAATAAATTTAAAATTATCTCGTTTATTTTATGGGCTGTTTCTTACTCAGAGGGTAAATGGCATGAAAATCATGTGGTGTTTTGACTCAAAATTTGAAACAAAGGACTAAGCAAAGAGATATGAAATGCAAATAGCAAAAACTATTCTCTTTATATTTTCAAATAGAAAACTTGAAAGCCAAAAAAGAAAAAAATTCTTTTTATATTTTTCCAAAAACAAAGATATGCTATGCAATCTAGACTAAAATCCTAATCTACATGCATATAAAGCAAACATATGTTTTTGTGGTTTTCTTTTATAAAATGCAAAATAAAATTCAGCCTATAAACCAATGCAAACAAGTACTGTAAGCAAAGCAAATAGACAACTACTCTATACCCCAAGAAAACAAACCCTAGGTTTCCCTAAAGTTAGATATCAACCTCTCTTGAAAAGAAGGCTTACAAAGGTGAACAAGCCAACAACTCTGGAATGAAAAGACTGAGCGATAAGACTAACATAGACAAAGGTCAAGAAGTCCCAAGTATCAATCTAAACCTACAAACAAAGGCTGCTCAGTACCTTATCCAACAAGGTCAAACCAAAGAAGGAGGTAGGGGGAAAGCAGTAAAAACTAGTATACGTTCTTTTTAATTTTCTTTTATAAAGGCAAAAGAAAAACTACCTACAAAGAAAAAGCATGCAGATAATAAGAACAAAGCAAAAGGAACTCTGCTAAACAACCACCAAACAAACTCTAGAGTGCTCTAAAGTCAGTATAAACCCTACTTGGAAAGGAAGGCTTGTATAAAAGACAAGTCTACTATTTTGGCAAGGTGAAGTTAACCAACAAAAGAAGAAGGAAACCAACACCAAAAGGCTTCTGAAAATCAAACCAAAGTCAAGAACAGAGGCTGACCAAAAACATAAGCCAAAAATCACACCAAGCAAAGGAGGCAAGGGGGAAGAGCAAAGAACAAACCAAATGCTATGAAAGGCTAAAACTCTAGCATGCACCTGAGATGCACTAGAATTGAGCAAACTTGAATCAAATAAACTGTATAAAAGCAAAGAACTGAAACACACAGGCTAACAGAACCAAAAGACAACCAACTAAGGAAGGCTAGGAACCCTAGCTTGGGTGCAAGCAATGACAAGAATCATTGCAGGATTACAAAGGCAAGTGAGAATCAGCCACTGTCAGAAGCCAGACTGAAAAAACAGAGCCCAAGATCCTGAACACAGGTCTGAACAAAGACACTTTAACCTACGACCCAAACCAGCCAAAATACTTCAGCATGCAGACAGTAAACAATCCAAGCAAAAAGGCTCAAAGGGATTCCGAAAAAGCACAAACTGTGATCAACAGAGGCACCTAGACAGGACAAACAACATTTATAAATAAAATCCACTCAGAAACAAGGATTACCCAAAGCAAAGACCAAGCAAAATTTAACTTTAACAAATCCCCACTTCCAGGAGTATTCACGATTGTCTATAAGGGCAAGTCGCAAATGACTCGCGACTATTCAGTGAAGCAACCCGTGAATACAAGACTGTATTCACGACTGTCTAGAACAAGAACTTGCGAATAGGTAGAAAAATCCCCAAAAAGGTCAAAAAATACCCAAAGAAGGCAAGGGAAGTGTGTAATCAGACTGGAAAGGTGTTCCTAAGTGGCAAAAAGGACTTGAAACAATGCAAAAACTGAAAAGAATCAAGAGAAACCCCAAATAGACAAGGCTATCCCCAGCGGAGTCGCCAGTTCTGTTGTAAAGGAAAGTATCCTATGGCTAGGGTTTAAGAGGCCATCAACGTACTGGGGTTGAAAGAGAGATGTACAATGTTCAACAAGCATATATAAGCAATATCATAGATGAGAAAGGTCCACACCTGAATAACTGAAGGCTGGTCCAAGATTTCTCTTCAATCCTCTTCTTGCTCCTCTCGCTCCAAGAGACCTGCAAAACAAGTTATACCTTCCTCAAACCATTATGACCACATATAAAACAATGATAATCAAATAAACTTGAAATAATGATCTGAATAACATCATCATATGATCAGAAACAGAGATTCAACCACACATTGAACAATGATTTGGGAAGAAGAAGGACATCACATCTTTATTAATCTTGAAAACAAGTACAAGTATAACTTCTCTTCAAGTTTGGCACCTCACGAAACCTTGATCTGGTTCTGCTGCTTCTCTTCTCCAAAGAACTCAGCCTCCAAGCTCTGCAACACAAGGGGAAGACCTCCAGGGAAAATGTGTGGGCAAAGAGAGTCCCGATTCCTCCAGCATAACAATGCAGAAATTCAAGTCCCCTTTCATGGACCTCCCTACCTCTATTTATATGCTTGAAGAAGAGATAGGGGCGAAGACAAAGTGGTTACAACTGAAGGAGTCAGTTGTATAACTACCCAAACTAATCCGAAAAGGCATGTTTTTATGTTTAAATGTTAAGAAACCCATTCGCGACTATGAAGGAGGACAACCCACGAATGACTCGCGAGTTTCAACAAGAGAAACCCACGAATAAAGACATTCACGACTTGTAAAACATGAAACTCGAGTATGATTCGTGACTATTCCTTAAGGAGAGTCATGAATACACAAAAAACACATTTTAAGGGTATTTTTGGGCATTTTCAGACTTTGGTGTCTTCTAGAAAGTTTTATCTAACTGGAATACCTTTCCAAAGGTGTAGAAATGAGGTCAAATGGAGTTACAAAACTCAAGATACGGGTCCTCCAAGATAGGTGTTTTTTCAATGACTTTAAATGACTTTCATGAAGTGTCGTCATGGAAATGTCGACATGCGACGGAATCATGGGAAAGTGGTCATAGGCAGAGAAGTGTCATTTTTAGCTATAACACAAAACCCGAATGCAAACAATAAAAATACACCACCTGACATAGCTGCAAATGAAGATATTTTTAATACAATTTGAGCCGTTTTATCTTTGTCTGAAACTCCTTCTAGTCAAGAAATAACTGAAAATGAAGAAGAAGAGGAATCATAAAATGATGAAGAATCAGAAGAACCTCAACAAGTTAACGGTCATTTTTGGGACAGTATTGTGAAAGAACATGAGAGTAAAAGTCCTCCTACAGGACAACATGCCTACAATACTTGTAGTAGAACATTTGCAAATACCCCCGAAGCTTCATCAAGTTCTACTGCAAATAATGACAATAATAATTCACAACCAAACAAACAGACTCAATCTGGAAAACAAGTCCAAACAACCAAAGGTACCCAAGCTATTCAAAATGCTCCAAAATTAGATTTAAAATATGATATAATTGAAGATTTAAAGAAGACTCGTGCAAACATCAGTATGTACGATCTTCTTCAAATCTACCCTATGCCTAATAGTCATGTTATAAATCCAGCCATGAGTTCTATTATTCCTAATGCAAAACAAAATGTTGCTGCAAATAGTTCTTATAATGATTCAATAGCAACTGAAAAAGGAAAAGCAACGGCTGACAAAGCTTCGCTTATAGATAAGAATTCTAAATCAACCACACCTCCATTCTTACTTACCTTTGAAATTTTCAATAGGAATGTTCATAATTGCATGGTAGACTCTGGAGCATCCTCCAATGTGATGCCTTTATCAGTATGCAAGAAATTGAATGGGAAATATGTTCCATCTAATTCTCAAATAACTCAATTGGAAAGGACAAATGTAAAGGTTGTAGGGGAAATGAAAGATGTCTTAGTCAGGATTGCTTGTAACCCTTCAGTTTATCAAATTATAGATGTTGTTGTTGCTGATATTCCAGATGCATACGGGCTGTTTTTAAGTAGGGATTGGTCTCAACAACTAAATGGATTCTTTGCCATGTACTGGTCAACATTATGGTTACCTAAGAACGGAAAGTCAAATCAGATAAAGATAAATAGAGAAAGATATATGAAACATACTGTCACAAAACTGCATGATCCTAGTGAACCTGTTTTATTTTCAGATTGTATTATGGGGAATTACATGTATGAATTAGGATTTGGTAATTTTAAAGCTGAAAATTATGCCCTTTCTGAAAACAAACAACAATCTGAAATTAGTAATGTGACATCTGTTTCTCCTAACTCTTCATTCAAGGAAACCATTAATGATGTAGATAATCTAAATATTGTGAATATTATAGAAAGCAAAGTGATTGTGCATAGTTCTATCTGTACTTTATATTTTGATGGTGTGAAATCTAAAGAAGGAGCAGGAGCTGGTTGCCTACTGGTGGACCCTCAGGGAAATAAAACATGTATAGCTTGTAGGATGGAATTTAATTGTACAAACAATACGGTGGAATATGAAGCTTTAATACAAGGTTTGAAAAAAGCAATTGATTTGGGCATCAAAGAGTTAATTGTATATGGTGATTTCGAGATCATTGTCAGACAGGTTCGTAACTCCATTCACTTCTTATCTGAACATTTACAGAGTTATCAAAGAGAGGTATGGAACCTTATCTCACATTTTGATGCATTTAACATAAATTCTGTTCCTAGAAGTCAAAATCAAGAAGCAGATTTGTTGGCAAATGTAGCATCAAAGTTAATTCCGTCAGAAAATATTACACCAAATTTCTTTTCTGTTGAATTGATTTTCAGGCCTTCCATACGTGATAACATCTTTAACTGGCGTGTATTTGACAATGATGTGCAGGTACTAAATTTTCTGATGAACGAGGATACCTTTAAAGATTCAGCAATAGACGAAGTCACTGATGACGAAAATCTATGGGATTTTTCGGTAATAAATGATTTTTGCTCAGTTGAAAAAGCTTTTGAACAGGTAAAACTAGTCCCTAATTTAGTACTAAGATTAGAAAAGTTCTTTGATCTGCAGGATAAGTTTAGGTCTATTCCTAATTGTAAAACTAACAGCTCCCAAATGAGGTATGAAACCATAAATTTAGGAACAGAACTAAATCCCCAAACTATAAATCTCAGAGTAGATTGCAACCCTGTAGAAAAAATAGCATTTATAAAATTGTTTAAGGAATTTAAGGATGTCTTTTCCTGGACATATGATGACCTGAAAACCTTCAACACACAAGTCATGCAACATATAATTCCAATCAAACAGGAGTCAAAACCTTTCCAACATAAGTTAAGGAAATATCACCTGTCATTAGAACCAACAATTAAAAAGGAACTAAATAAATTATTAGCTGCCAAGATTATTTTTCCCATCAGGCATACTCAATGGGTGGCAAACTTAGTTCCAGTTAGGAAGAAAAACAGGGATATTAGATTATGTGTAGATTTTAGAAATCTGATCAAGTCTTCTGAAAAGGATAATTATCCAGTTCCTCCCATGGAACAGATTCTTCAAAAGGTGTCTGGGGATGAGATACTATCACTTCTTGATGGTTTCTTAGGGTACAACCAAATATTAGTTTCCCCATATGATCAATTGAAAACTGCTTTTAGAACTCCATGGGGAACATATGCCTACTGCAAGATTCCCTTTGGGTTAATCAATGCGGGAGGAACCTTTCAATGAGCAATGGATATTGCTTTTAGAGGCTTAATTAACCATTCAGTTGTTGTCTACTTGGACGACATTACTGTATATTCTAAACATCGACCTGATCACCTTAATCATCTTAGAAAAGTATTTGAATGATGCAGAAAATTTGGAATATCCTTAAATCCTAAAAAAACAATATTTGCTGTTTCAGAAGGTATCTTATTAGGTTGTGTGGTTTCAAAGCATGGAATCATGATTGATCCTGAAATAACCCAAGACATTTACAAAATAACCTACCCATCTAGCAAGAAAGCAATGCAGTCATTTCTTGGCAAAATAAATTTTGCTAGGAGATTCATTCCCATTTTCTCCGAAATCATTCGTCCTTTGCAGAAAATGATTAAGAAAGATACTGTTTTTAATTGGGGACAAACTGAAAAAGAATCATTTCAGAAAATTTTAGAAGCCATTTCAGAAGCTCCTAGCCTTCTAAGTCCATATTTTAATAAAGATTTCATATTGTATACTTTTGCTTCTGATATTTCATATGCAGTAGTTTTAACTCAATTAAATCAGCAGAATAACGAAGTCCCAATCTCCTTCATGAGTTCAAATTTCAAAGGTGTTGAACTTAATTACCATGAATTCGATAATCAAGCCTTTGCTATTTTTAAAGCTGTTAAACATTTTCATCCATATTTACTGAAATCTAAAATGAAAATAATTGTCCCTTATTCCTCAGTCATAAACTTGTTAGTACATAAATACTTAGGTGAAAAGAGGGCACCTTGGATGACAGCTCTTCAAGAATATGACTTAGAGATTAAACCCTCGATGATAGTTAAAGGTCAAGGATTATGTAAATTAGCTGCTGAAGCTGCTCATTTACCTAATGATAAAGCTGAAACTGTCATTGATGAGGTTTTACTTACCAGGGAAATTTATTTTTATCCACCACCTCAAGATTCCTGGTATACAGACATACGGATACTTTTGGAAACAGGAGCTGCTCCTGATTACTTAGAACCAAAGAAGAAAAGAGCACTTATATTGAAGTCTGCTCCTTATTTATTAATTGATAATATCCTCTTTCAGAGAAATTCAGATGGAGTATACCTTCGATGTCTAGATAAAGATGAAACAGAAATAATTCTGAGAGAATTGCATTCTGGACCAGTAGGAGGTCATTTTGGTGGAGAGACTACTGCACACAAAATTCTCAGAGCTGGCTATTATTGGTCCACCTTGTTTCGAGATGCCTATACTTTTGTCAGAAAATGCCAAGAATGTCAGCTTGCTGCAGGAAGGGTTAAAAAACCTGCTTTTTCTTTACAACCTGTTTCAGCTGAAAGACCCTTTCAACAATGGGGTATTGACATAGTAGGGCCAATAAATCCTACCTCATCTATGCAACACAAATATATAATAATTGCAACTGATTATTTCACTCGTTGGGCGAAAACCACACCATTAAAGGTTTTCAATACCAATAAGGTTATACTATTTTTAGAATTCTTTATCATAACAAGATTTGGTATTCCAGATTCCCTAGTCTTTGATAATGCTTCATATTTTTCATCGATTGAGTTAACTCAGTTTGCTTTAGAAAAGGGAATAAGAATCAGGTATTCAGCTAACTATCATCCCCATGAGAACGGTCTAGCTGAATTAACAAACAAAAATTTATTGAAAATTCTCAAAAGAACTATTTCAGTTCACCATTGGAATTGGCATATAGAATTGGTCAATGCCCTTTGGGCAGACAGAGTAACTCTTAAGGCTGAGATAGGTAACTCACCATTCTTCTTAGTATATGGAACTGAAGCTATTTTACCACCAAATTTGTTCTTACCTTCATTATAGTTAGCTTAGTCTGTTCAAGATGAAGAGTGCCCAGCAATGGAAAAGAGAATTAATACTCTGCTAAAGCTTGAGGAAGAAAGAGAAAAGTCAAAACAACACTTTACAAAACATCAACAGATTGTAAAATCTTGGTTTGACCAATCCTTTAGTTCTAATTGAGAATTTCAGGTGGGAGACTTAGTTTTAAAATGGGATAAAGTCCACGAGGATAAGGGATATCATACTAATTTTCAGAAACCGTGGTTAGGTCCCTTTGTTATTTCTGAGAAAATAGGTCCAAGTACCTTTCGATTGCAAACACTTGAAGGACAGTCCAAAACATTCCCAGTGAATGGACTGATTCTGAAAAAATATTTTTGTTAATATTTTCTGACTTAAAATGTATATAAGTTGTTTCCTGTTTGTAAATAAATGTATATTTTTATACATAAACTATGATTCCTGTCTGTAAATAAATTTATGTTTTTGTATATAAACTGAATTATAATCCATCATGCTGTTTTAATTCTGTTAAGTCAAATATTTCAGACTGCCAAATCTTTGTATATAATCAGTTAGTAATTTTTAGTTAACAGCTGTAGAAATATATGTAAATAAATAAAATCAGTTTGCTCATGAACCTAAACATTATGATACTAGACTAAAATCTTTTAAAATTTGTTTAGGATGATCAAATTTTCTTAAATCTGTAAAAGACCTTCATTGTTTTTTGTAAGTGTTTCTCAGATTATTCCTCACCTTTTTATTTTCTTATAAAAGTAGGGATAGCTTATTTAATATCTTCTTCGAAGCTTGTACTTTTGAAAAACTCTTACAAACCTGTATCATCAGTCTTCAAAAGTATTTACAATCTGAAAACTATTTAGGATTTGTTCCAGTTAATGAAATGCTAAAATGAAAGACGGAAGGTCTTAGTAAGAAGCTGGTCCGATCAGAATCACAAATATCACTAGTATGACATTATTAGGAAACTAGTAATGGCTTTTGGTTTAAAAAACCAAAAGATAAGGGGTCTCATCACGAACCAGCTGATTCATTTTCTGGTGATATTAATGACTGACATTACCATTTGGTCACCATGCTGGGTAATGATCTCTCATTTTATAAAATTTAAAAGATGAAATATAAAGAAAAACATTAATTTTGACTGAAGAATAGGAGGTCTCATCACGAGCTGACCTAATCATGATCATCAGTGTTGTCTGGGATAACTTCATTTCTGATCACCAGGGTGATGGCTTTTGATTTAAAAAAAAAATAAAAAAAATAAAAAGACAAGAGGTCTCATCACGAGCTGGCTTGCTTATTTCAGACAGCTCTCGTGAATGATACTATCACAGTGGGACACCATACCCAGATAGTAGTCTTTAATCAGAATGATTGTTTAAAGAAAAGAAAAGCAAACAAAAGAAAATTATTATGTTTATGGGACAAATTCTGGAAAAGTTTTCAGAAAAGTAAATTTCTATACTTTATGTTGATGGTGTAGGTTACTATTACTATAAAGTACTTTGTTTCGATCAAGATATTTTTTAAGTTTATCCCTAATCAAATTTATGTTTCAAAAGATGGAATATTTCTGAGTTATACTTATGAATATGAATTAAAATAATGGTTTTTGGTCAGATAAAGAATTTTTGATTATTTTCAATAAGTTTTGAGATTTCGTTTATATCATTTATAAGTTGTATGAGCAGAGATAATTGGTTCGCCCAGGTTGTCGCCATTTGCTGGCAGTCAGCAACAGCCCCTTCATTTTTCATTCAGATGAAGGGAGATCAGCTCTCTTTTAAAATTATAAAAGAGTGCCTTCAAAATTTTTGATTCTGAAGGTACTCTCAATTGGATAAAAGTTAAATGATGTGTTAGAAGTTGATGAAAACAAGTTCATAAACTTGGAAATTAGCAGCTGTCAGATTAAGAAGTCAGATTCATAAATTTTTATATAATCGATTTAATCATTAAATTTTTATGATTATATATGATTTAAGAAATTTGAAAGGATAGTATGCCAAAGGGAAATCAACAAAACACATCTTGGGTTTATTTAAAGCTGGATATGAGTGAGGTATTATGAGTCCTAAGTTCCTAGAACTAAAGGTGACTTATTTTAACCTAAAGTTTATATTTCATGTAATGACTTACCATGACTTTGTAAAAATTGTATATATGTAGTTAGTAAATAAATGACTATCATATGGGAATTTTCATATATTATAGTTTTATCACTTGGTATCCTATCAAATTTAATTTCGGATATTAATCAATGGGATTTTGGAAAGATTTAAAACTAAATCTATGAAATTTTATGTATCTACATGACATAAATATTAAATCAAGTCATTAGCTAGTTATCATGCTAAACATTAGGGTATATGATTTCGATACTATATCGCCTTGAATGCTACCACCTTTCACGCTAAAACCGGAGAAGACCATTAATTGACAGAGTTTACAAAATCCATGTGTCAAATTAATAACGCCTGCTACTTAGATCACTGCGTTGGCATGGAGAGGTGGCTTACACCTAATAATTAACTAACAGCTATAAATATATTGATGATTCACATCCTCAAGATTTAATGTTGAGAGTCATTCCATTTCGTAACAACGTATGTGCTCATTATGACCACTGTGTGTAATCAATATTTTGGTTTACGATCCATCAATCAAACGATCCCTGGTTTGTCGATTTGGTTAAATTTTACTGCTAGTCATGGCTAAGTCATCGTTAAGCATGCATATATCATAACAGAACATTGGCTATAACATTCATCATCGCTAAGTTCGGCTTAATGGCTAAATTTAGAGCCCCCATGACTGTCAGATTCGAAGCATGTGAATTTTTGATTTTGCATCATGTCATGCACTTGGATACCTATCCCCTCCCTCTTCACCTTTCCGTTTATTCCATTTCGAAACCAAGATAGTGTTGAGGAAGCTATGGCCTCGTTGAATCATTTCGAAATCTCAGGTTCAGAGCTCATACAAGCAGACAAGAAGGTAGCCTTGCAATTTGAGAAAGTGGGGTGGGGGCAGTTCTTTAAGTGTTTTGACGGCCATAATGCAGAGGTAACCAAAATATTTTCCTTAAATTTAAAAGAAGACATTGTGTAGATCGGGGGTTTTAAGTTCATCGTTAATGAAGACAAAATCGCAGAGGCGACAAAGCTCCCACAAGTTGGAGAACGCTGGTTCAAGGGTGGTAAGGTTAATAAGAAAAAGTGTTTATCTCTGCTCCTGCCATTACCAGATAATACGAAACTGAAGATAGGGGTCCCTGTCAAGTTCCTGAAGCCTAAATGGCGAGCCTACTACGAAATTCTGGTCAGGTATGTGTCCTGCGATGGACGTTTCCCTCATTTACACTATTAGCACTTAAGACTCCTATTAGCATTACAGGGCTGTAGGATTAATCTACCATTTTACCTGTGGCAAAGTTTCAAGAAGATGTCACATGCAGTTCAAAGTTTTGATAACCCTGAAAGAAGTTTATTTCACCATGGCTTAGTTAAAATCATACTACAACATCAACTGTCCTTGAAGGGTAAGTCATGGGATGAATTTTTAGATGAATTCCATTTGGGGACGACTCAATACTGGCCGAACCCCTCCCCAAAGACTCTTAAGAAATGAAAAGCTACTAAGCCTGAGGTTAATAATGTTCTTGAGACTGAATCAGAGGGTAAAAGGCCTGAAGAAGCCAATCTACCCATAAACGCTGGTATCAGTAGTGACGATGTTGATAATATGGTTCCCTGTTGCTCTAAAGCGGTCTTGAATCAGCCCTCATCTGATAGATGTCATAGTACCCCTACAAAAACAAAGGAAAGGTTAACTGAAAGAAAAAATATTAACATTGTTGAGTGTAAAAATCTCTCCGAGCCAGATAATCTTCGTAAACATGGTAAAGAGTCTCTGTATAAACTAGATCATCTAGCACAAGTATGCTGCGATAAAGGAGGGTTTGAGTCAAACAATCTTGTGTTTTCGAGGAGGGTTACTAGAAGTATGTACAATGTCCCTACAATTTCGGTTCTTATGGCTGATCGACAAGATACTTAGCCTGCAGTTGTCCATATTGAGGACGATGTTCCATCGTCGGTCCCTAACACTATTCATGTAAATAATCCCACTTTTATAAAGGAGAATGGTGCAAAATTGGGCAAGGCCGAGGTCGCTCCATCATGTATGGACACATGTATCTCAGACCCTGAACCATATTTTATCAGTCCTCAGTCATCTGGTCAAAACATTGATAACCCTACTCCTCCTCAGGTAGCCAATTCAGGTCACGAAAATGAAGAAGAAACCCTTCAGCAAGTTCTGGATAGGGCATACCAGACCAAGATTACAGAGTTGAAAGATGAACTTAAGCATTGTCAATCTAATGCAACATTGATAGAAGAAGAAAATAGGACATTCAGGGAGGAATTGTTGAACTAGATTAATAGGTGGAAAGAAATGAATACCAAAAAGAACCAGTATAAAAAAGCAAAGAGGTCAATAATAGGCACGAATCAGCATCTGCTTGAACAAATAGAAACACAAAAGTTAAAGATTATCAGGCTGAAAGACAAATTAGTTGAAGCCCGAAGAGTAGTTGATCTTCAAAATAGAACTTGATGGTTATTCTCATTTTTCAAAGTACATGGTTGTGTCGCTGTCAAACAGGTAATAAAATATTTTTTTTATGCATGCCTGTAAAATCACAGATTTTACAGGCATACATTTAAGTTTTAGTTTATTTTGTTACATCTGTTTTAACTGGTTTTAATGAGATGCTTCGTTTGTTTAAACACAGGTGGATATGTCATCACTCTTCTCCAAAGCTTCAGGACGTTGTTAATATGTTGGTTGGGAGACGTGGCTGTTTATTGAAGGCTAGAGTTTCAACAACGGCCACGAATTTACCAAGCACCTTTAAACCAGCAAACATTCAGGCTAGTCGTTTTCGTTACTATAGTGACAGGTGTTTTGTAAAAGAGATTCGATTCTCTTGGATAACTATAGGAACCCTATAATGTGGCATGTAGCATTGAGGGGAAAACTGAATCGAAAACAACTAATAGTATTATATAAGTTAGGAATTTTGATGAAGAGAAGGGAGGGGGTGACTGAAGAGAGAGATACTTGAGATATATTTTGTTACTGGTTTTATTTCATAACTGAAGTTGGATCTTTGGATGTGGGATGCAACTGGAAATATCCAGGTTGATATCATTACTGGTATTGTTTTGGATATACTTTATATGTCAGTATATTATCTTCTATTTTAATATTAATACAGTATGCTTTGTTATACTTGTGTTTAATTATAATTTTCACTCTGTTAACTCAATATTATGTTTGAATTAATATATCATTGTGACTGAATTTATTAGTATTTTACTATAAATTCAAGCTACAAGGATATACATTTCTGTCTATTAGCTATCGTTTGTATTTTTACAGTGATTTCATACTGGACATCATCTTTTATTCAAATAGTTATGTTGATGATTAGTTATTAATTAATTATATACTTCAGAAAGTTGAAGTAATTATTTATTTTCAGTTTCTCTGATAAGTGATGTTATAACATAATAGTTTAATATGTATGATTTAAATATTGTCATTTAGATGTTACTCTTTATCTTTCTGTTCATCTTTTATTAATTAATAATTAATATAGTATCTAGATACGCTCTCAGCTGAGATAGGATAGATAGGATAGATAGGATAGTTAAGATAGTTCATATTAAGTTTTATTTTAGTATTTTTCAGTTAACAACTGTTAAATTGATTTGTGTAATTTTTTTTAGCATAATTTTAACAGTCTTTATATTCAGAGAAACTCTTCAACAATTGGAGTCTTTCCTTAAGAAATCAATTATAAGATCGTTTAGATAGTTGAAACTAATTATAGGATTCCTTTAGGTAGAAATAACATTAGGATAGGATAGATTTTGCTGATTTTATTTTTCTCCTTAAGAGAAAAATCAGCTGGTTGCAGGAGCATAACCTGCGAGGTTTTTCTATTCCAAACACACCGGATGCTGCTTTAAGATGATTGTGTGGGCATAACCTCCTTGTTGGCCTAGGTCAAAAAATCATGCCAACACGACCATACCAGGTCGATCCCACAGGATCCCTAGTTCAGTTTTTTTGAATTTCAAGTTTTATTTCAGTTTGTGCCATAGGTTTAAAATTTCTGGTCAAATCTAGTTTAAATCTTGTTTATTTACAGTTTATTGTTTCTACCAAGCCTCCACAAGGTAAATCTGAGTCCATTTGGCCACATTACAGGTTACTGTCGGCTGGATTTGACTCAAGATAAAAAACCCCCAATCCGGAGTAGGTTGCACTTATTGGGCCTAAAAAGGTGACCAGGTCACTCATTTAGGCCTCACAGGTGCAACCAGGTCAGCCTTTTTCCCCCGAAAGGTGCGACTTCCTTCAAAAAGGTAGACCGCTTCTGTCTGTGAAATCTGTGCGACCCCCTCGCCTGTTTCTGGAAATATTTGGCGACCCCCTCACCACATTTAACCCAAAATGTGTGGTCTATCACTCAAAAGTTAATTTTCAATTTACTAAGGACTATTAGTGCGGCTTAGCCTCCTCTGTCCAGCACAATAGTCCCATTTTTGTTTCTGTTTCAGCTTACTGCAATTTCATGTACAAACAAAGTGTAAATTCAAAAAATTTTAATTGGTTAATCAACATAGCCTAACTAAAACTGACATAAAATTAACAGTCTTGCTTACCCTTCATCCTCTACCCAGTCATCACCCTTTGGGGTATTCTGGGATAAGACGAAGGGCACAACTCGTATAGTAATAGTCCCTTCACCCAATATTGTTCGAAACCATTAAAACTGGAAGACTTGGAAGGTAGAGGGGGTAGAGAAGGAGAGCTTCTCATGGTGCTAAGCATCCTCCCTGTTGACCAACCTGGCATCCGGGAGGTGACCTCTGGATCTATGGATGGGCTTAGTCCCATTGTGTTTAGAGCTCAGCACCTTCTCTTGGTTGAAGAAGAATATAGGTGTAAGGTAGTCACCTAGTTAGGCTATCACAAATCAGGGTAAAAAATGGTATATGTATACAAAGTTTCTATTTATTTACTGCTTTCAACCACAATATGATGAATTCAAAAACCATTTGCAGCCACTAAATAATAGAAACACAGAAAGACATGCACACCATACCATGTAAATCAACCCAACTCAGTTCATGATGCTGAGAGAGCCACTAAAATTTATTAATTTACACTAAGTTCAAAAATCTGTAGTCTTTGAGGACATAAGTCCCTGATTTCCTTAACTGTGGGAAGTAATTGGGTTTAGCCCAGAAACTCATTGTGAGGAGTACCACGGGAACCCAAAAGTAGCTGGCTACTGAGAGGAATTGCCAAGCGAAACGAGCAATGACCCCCATCAATTGAGTAGAACGCCTGTGAGGAAAAATCCAAGCGCTGTCTTCTGGCAGTCTTGGTGGATGAGTGACCACCTGCAGCCAATAGGAATCCATTCAAACCAGGGCCCAAAAAATCATTCCCACCAGTTTGATACACAAATCTAACACAATTGATCCCTCACAATCTTCCTCATGCCTAAGAGGTGAACCACCACAATTGAGGTCATTGAACTGACACCGTTGAGACCGTTCTCGATGACCTCTCACACCATCAGAAGGCCACATAGCCTCTGATTTAGGTTCAGACCCATATCAGTATGAACCAGACCTACACACAGCACCATCAAGCCCCATGGCTAGTGCAAACCATGATCCATTTTTCAGCATAGGAATAGCTAGTGGACCCATGTCCACACCACAAATTATCACCAACAACCCTACAGGTGGCCCCCGCACGGTCATGCAAACTGTTATCAGTCAGCTGCCACCACCCATAGTAACCACTCAAGCTGTCCCACCTGCAACACTTGGAAGCAGTGGACCTTCCACATACATTGCCCCTCCTATCACACATGGGGGGAGTACCCCTTCCACCTACACTGGCCCTCCTATCACAATTGGGGGCAGTGTTCCCCCCACCTACACTACCCCTCCTGTCACACATGGGGTTAGCGACCCTCCCACTCACACTATCCATCACACCATACTTGAGGGCACTGGCCCATCCACAATGGCACCACCAACACTCCCAACTATGCAGGTACATTATGCACCTGCAAACCCCACCACCATTCCAACCCCATCTCACATCAACCTAGGGTAAAATATGCCTTTCATGGCTCGTCTTAACTTGCCTGATTTTACTTGATTAACAAATGACCCCATTCGCCATCAAACCTTTTGGCCTCCCATTCCAACCAAACTTCCCTCAGACATTCCCAAGTTTGAAGGGAAGGCAGGGGAGTGTCCCCAAAATCACATCATGACATTTCATCTATGGTGCTCCTCAAATAGCATTGTAGATGACTCGATTAGGCTAAGACTGTTCCAACGCACCCTCATAGGTGCAGCATCCAAATGGTACATTGAGCTATTGCAAGCCAAGTACCCAGATTTCAACTCCCTAGCTTTCATGTTCCTGCAGTATTTCCAAATCCCCGTCAGATATGACGAAGGGGTGGAGATCTTGTTATCCTGTTGCCAAAGCACTGCGACACATATAACCGACCACATCCATGACTGACGGTGACGTCATAGTTTGTGTAAAATCCAACTTGACGATAGGATCTTCTTAGATTGGTTTCTCAAAACCTTGCTCCCACCCATAGCAAAGGACGTTGCATCTTAAAATCCCCAATCCAAAGAGGAGGCCATACTGAAAGCCCAATAGTTTGACCTGATCTATGCACAGTATGGATACCTTTACACCGTCATTCTAGATGCTCCTCATCTGGGCACCTCCTACTAGGATGCACATGGAACATCTCATATCGCAGATGGCATCATAGGCTCAGTCTCCCAACAACCACAACACCGTCTGACACCACTTGCAGTTCCACCACAACCAAGCAACACTGCTAGTGTTACCTACCAAAACCAAACTCCGGACTATGCCAGAATGATGTCCCAGTCTGGAGAAACAAATTCCTACGCACAAACTGCACCACCGCAACAGGCTCAGGCCTTGGTGTGGCAGACACAACAATACGCAGGGGAAATTCCCACATTTGTGGCACTGCTGCCCACCTAAATTTATTATGCACCACCAGTGCAAGTGGTTCAATCCCCTACCCCTGCTCCACCTGCTCCATTGGGACAAGTATTTTCACAACAAAACCATCTCAACTAGCCAGCCCCCAATAATCAACAAGGGCAGGCCTGGAATAACCGACCCCGAAACCAAGCCAATAATGAACTGTAGGGAGGTGGTCAACAACCAAATCCTCCCAACAATGCTACAACAAATTGACCTGGCCAAAATCCTCCATGAACAAATGCACCAAGAAGAAACGCTCCATTGCATACAAACCAACCATGCACAATCTGTGAGGTCTATGGGAACTACACATTCAAGTGTCCCTTCATGGGTCGTGTGATGCAGGCCATTCAAAATGAGGTGCAACATGCCACCAACACAACGGACCCAGCCCAACCCAACCCGACACCACAAGGAACTCCTCTTATGGTGCTCCAAAACCCATTACCAGTCCTTGGATTGGTGGCAACCGCACCCCCTCCCCAACCCAATCCCAACGCTCCAGGGGCACTTCCCATGGCCGAAACAGGTGTCCACCACTTGCTAGCCATGATGAATGAAGAGGTCAACCTACAAACTAGATGGAATCAGTATAGAACCACCACCAAACCTGCTGACACATCGGTGGCCTCTACGTCCAAATCGATCAATGCACCTCTTCAGTTACCCCCTCTCCCCTGCCCACCCATACGCCGAGTTACCAATAACGCCACGGCTAGAGCTTCGGTCAGCTATAGCATCGTGGATGATTTGGCCCAAACATCAACGGCCATGTCTGCTCTTGAGGTACTCAAAACGTGCCCAATGTAGCAGAAATCCTTACTAGCCACCCTAAGGGCCGTAGACCCCTCCAACTCCAAGTTGATCACATTCGACATGGATAATGGAGAACCACAAATTCCATCCACCATAGCCTTCCAATTCTTGGTGTCTATCTAGAATCTAGTTGTGCACTGGTGCATAGTGGATGAAGGGGCATCTACGTGCGTTATGTCTACCCTAGTCTGACAGAAACTTAGATCTCCAATTCTGCAACCATCCTCCACAACTCTGCGGGCTTATGATGGCTATCCCACTAAATACCAAGGAATCCTCTCCCATGTCCCCATCCCATTAGCCAGGAAGATAGTTCTAATTGACATAGAGGTTGTCAACGCTCAACTGGACTATAACCTCATTCTCGGAAGAAGTTATATGTACGCCATGAGAGCTGTCGCATGAAATGTCTTCCATCTCATGATGTTTCCCCACGAAGGGAAGATCGTGACGGTTGATCAACTCACTTATCACGATCCAAAAGATTTAATGACACCCACCAATGTTATCCCTACCATCACCACCATTGAGCCACAAGGGATGACCACGCATGCCAATGTCATCCTTGCAATCAACACCATGGTTGACAACACACTAGCCTGCCCATTGTTGAATGTGGGCCCTGGGTTGTTTGCCGATACCACCATGATGACTCATTTCCCCTTAGTGTCACCACCACCGGTACAAAATGGGACTGTGGACTTATGCAAGCTCTCATCCAGCACTGCTGCACCCAAACAACAACCGCAGCCATAGCCCCAACCACAACCACAACATTGTCCATAGCTGCAACATCAACAACAACCGCAACATCATCCGCAGCCACAACATTACATGCAGCCACAACCACAACCACACCCCCCCACACAACCAACATGGAGTTATCTGGGATCCTCTCCAGTCCACACATTTCCCTTCCTCATTCCCCCACCTGGTGTCATGAGCAAGCCAGGAATGGCCACCCTCAACTTGCCCAATTTTACATTAGGAATTTTGGTGTGGTATCTTGATCCACTAGCTCAACCATCAATGCCCTGGGTAGTCTTAACACTTGTGTAGCCCATTGTGGTCATGTCCCATCCTCCACCCAGTCTGAAAAAACAAACCACCATGCCCGCACCTGTACCGCCCCACCCGAAAAGGGCCAAGGGAAAGAATACGAAAGCAACCACAGAACCTCAGTAGATCCCACCATGTGCTGTATCCAAACAACAAGGCCATCCAACTTAGAACTGCCCTGAGATTCCAATGATCCATGCACATTTGGATGCCATGGACACAACCAAAAACCTTCCCATGGTTGAACTTCCAACCACGCGAATAGTCAGAAACAAGTCATTGAGAACAAACCATGCTTGTGCCCTTTGTGGTCTATATGGACATTATTCGCACCATTGCTAGGACTTTCCTGAATTTCAAATGGCTTTAGCCAACTTCTGTCAACATTTCCTGGATTCTAAGATCACCCTGATCAAAGAAGTCCACCCCCCACCTCCTTCTTCAGATACCATGTCCATTTACATGATGTCCAGTTCTATAGACCCTCTTGTCTCCACTATCACCAATGGTCCATCAGACCTGTCTCTTCCATTGTTTCCACAACCGTAGCTCCATCTGCAGCTGTAACCTCAGTCGCAACCTCAACCTCAGTTACCAAGGAAACAGTGGGGTTCATTCCCGATTAACATGATCCTTTTCCTTTTCCTAGCATCCAAGATCATGAGTAAGTCTGTCTTGGAAATCCGTAATCTACAAGATTTCACACTGGGAGATCCTATGTGGTACCTTGAACCACCTACCATACCTTTGAGGCTCCAAGATGTGTTGACTATGTCCAGTCAATTGAGATGATGTTACACCTACCTCTAGGTCCATCAAAGACTCCTCCTGTCTCCAGGCTCGTGCCTCTTCCTCCAACAGAGACTGGGGGCAAGGAAACCAAAGCCACAACCAATACCATTTTCATGATATCTAGCACCAGTTTCCCTTTCGCCTCGTCGGCTGTGTAAGATCCACCTAATATATCCTGACACCACTTACATGATGATAGAGATATATGTAAGACTGCCTTCGGTTTTACCCCATTCCCTTTAAACCATAGTGTGGAATTGGTTCTTCCCATAAAATACGAGATTTCATCATCCCACCTTACCAATGACCTTCATCTCGGCAAGGGGGCATACCTCTTCGCTGAATCAGACAGTTGACTCTTGAAGAAGCCGCACAATAGGCTCCACCTCAAGAGAGTTTATTCTTGATATAACCACTATGAGTCCCTTATAGTGTAGTTTTTTCCCTTTCTTCTTTTTCAACATTTTTTAGCACAAGTCAGGGGCAGCAAAATCAGCTACTAATTCAAAGTCACCCGGAATTAGTTTGAGACACCTCTCACACCTTCGGGCTCAAATTTATATCTCCTTATTAGACCATCGTCTCATGTTTAACAAATAAATTTCGAGACCATTTCCCAGAAGCTACCACGATTTACGAGCCAGAGCATGGCAATGCAAGTGTCTACAGGACTGTACTTGTATCACTCTTCCCTACTGGTACTCATGTGGGTTTTTGGGACACCGCCCATTAAGGGTCACCATTTTTATTCTTGTTTTGTATTTTAACATATAGCTGTCTACTTCATGCACTGCACCTTACGCTGATATTTGGACCATTGTCCACAAAACGATTTATCTTTCTTGCATGTATTTGGCATATAAGTGCCCCCAGACTTGCACTCACATCACATGTAGTCAATTATATCCACCGCAACTCACACACAGCTCTCCTGACCTCTATTCGAGGGCCACCTTGTTTTGCATACCTCTGCCGCGATCTATCCCGCGCATGTATTGGTATGTTTGAAAGCCTTCTCCTCCATCCATAATACGCGTATGACCTTTGGACCACTGTCCACCGTCAGACATGGGGCACTGCCTGTGCCACCGCAGTTAGTTGACCATGTTGGATTTTTGTTCAATCTCTTTTTTGACTCCTGTTACCACCTAACTTGTACTTAGTGGTTTTTTATCAAGTGAGCCTGGTGAATCAGACAGGGTTAACTTGTTCGGACTTTAGAAGACCTTTGGAAGTACTTCTGGGAAGTGCTTGTTGTACTATGTCACATGTTCATACCCCATGGGGGAATTGTAATAAATGTTCTAGCATGATAGTGTTTGTAAAAGACTCGATCTCTTAGACTTTATTTGTCAATCCGATCAGCCCAGGGTGTTTTTTTTCCCTTGGTTATTATTGGTTTTTGAATAAACGACTGATAATTTTTGAGTTTTTCACTCCATACCTCCAAAGTTGGGGTGGTCGGCTTGGAATTTAGGCCTATTTAGGTTATTAGAGTCTATGTGTAAATGTATAAACATGCTATACATCATGGTCGAGTCATATGAACATGTCTAAGTCCCCCTAGGTTTTTTCAATTTTTCAATTTTTTAGTTTTTTCAGTGTTTTTTATTAAAAATTTAATTTTTCCAAAACTTAGGCTATTTTTTAATAGTTTAATTGGAAAAATTGATTTTGTAATAAAAGTGGGCCAAATAATCAGTTTCAGTCATGTAGGTGCTCATTTTCAAGCTAAGAGCACCATGTAAACCCATCGACCCACTATTTCCTAGTTTTGAGTGATTTTCCATCACTCAGGTCAGAAAGCACCCAAAAATAATTTATTGATTATTTTAATTAATAAATTGATGAATAATGGAGCAAATCCAAAATCATAGGTCAGTGGATTCTCATCCGATTTGATTGAAATTAGTCAGATTTGAACTAGATTGACTGGATCTGACAAATCCTTGACTGAAGGAGGCAATCAAATCAGATCCAGAGTAGATCTTCAGCATCCCTTATGGGGAATTTCGCCCTCCCTCTCTCCTCAACACGTTTTGGCTCATCTGGATAAGTTTTGGTGGATGCTTCAGTCAACAGGTTGAGTTGTCAGTCAGATCAGCTCTCCGATTGAAAATTGCACTCAGTGAGACTCAGATCTGGCTTAGTTAGACATAGATCAGGCATTGATGGACTCTCCATTAGCATATTTGGTCTATCTCCCTGGGATTTCTGCCCCCCTGGGCTGGATCTCCTGTTTTTTTTATATATCCAAGCACAACAGCTTCTTCCAAGCTAGTTAGAACTAGGATTGAGGTGCTACTGCTATTGTATTATTGTTATTGTTCATTTGAAATAAAGAGAAGCTTTGGAGGCAAGACAATGTTGTGCAATTGTATGTTTGGATGATCATTTCCATTGTTTTACTGAGGTAACTTGTATCTGTGTTCATGATTTGCTAATTGCTTGTAGATCCGTTGTTAAGATTGATAATAAGCTTGTTATAATATTGATAGGAAAGGTGATTTTCAATAATTTTATTGGCCATCTCTTTCCTTTGATGCATGTTTAGAGATCTAGATTCAACATGTTCTATAAGCTCATATGCATGTTATTCTGAATCTCTGTGTATGTACTAATCGGATCTCACAAGTTTTTTGATTTCAGCTGAGCTACAGGTTCCTAGATTGGAGAGGATGCTGATCTAGTTTGCTTCTTCACTCTCTCCAAAACCTTCCAAAGGCATAGTCCCTCGACATTCCACCTGAAAGCTCCACTGTGGATCTTCAAGGCTTCAAACACTCTTTCTCTCTCTTCCTCCTTCAAAATCTTAATTTCTCTTCAAATTGGTTACTTTTAAAGAGTCTTATTGCTTAGATATATCTCATTAATAAAATTACATATAGATCTAGATAGTAAAATCCTTTTTTAAGTTTATATCTCAGTTTCATTTTGCATATAAAGATGTATTTTAAGAGATCTAGCTGAAATTATCCTCTTTTTGCAAGCATTTTAATGAAAATTTGTATCTTCCTTTTAAGGTAGTTTCCTTTGCTATACTTTAAAGTTTCATATTCTATAATAAAAGTGCACATATTATTGGCTACCCAAACAGAAAGCCAAGATCCCAAGTAAATCTTGCTTTCCTTGGCTCCTTTTTGCAAAACTAGATTACCCCAACTTAACAAAATTTTACTTAAGTTTTTTTTCGGTAACTAGTGTAGTAACCCAAAACAATTTCAAAGTGTGTTTGGGAACATTTGATTTTGATTGCTCGCTGTTTTTTAGAAGGTCCAACAAGAAAGAGAAGGAGACTCTGCCAAAATTCCAACTCTTGGACAAATCGGAGCTTCCCGGAAGCTTCCCCCACCACCTTGTTTAATTCTAGCTTGTTACAAGCTTGTTGTAAGCCTTTGGATCCCAGATAACAAGGAACAAAGTGCATCAATTTTAATTTTCTAATATTGTAAATCGCTGCTAATAAAAAGAAAAAATCCTTTCGAATAGGCTCTTTCCAGCTTATTCACCATCCCCCCTGGGGGGATTTGCTTCAGTGTCAATTTTTTTACTTTTTGTTCATATCTTTTCAAACTAGCATAGCTCTAATCAGCAGGGTAGTATACTTTGATTCATTATCAATTTCATATTCCATATTTGATATTTCAAAGTAATCTTAATACTTACCCCACGACTTCTCGATTGACCCGAAAGGGGAAAGAGATGCGTGGTAGGACTAATTAGAAAACCAAAATTGTGTATCTGTGTTTTTATTTTCATCATTTGTTTCTTCGACTATTATAAAATTAACCCCTCCTTGATTCCCCGATTGAGATCCACTTGGATCGAAAGAGGTTCCTGGAGGGTTTTCTTTTTAACAAGAACACCCATGTTAAAATTTACTAAAATTGACAAGACTCCGGTGTGTATGCTCCACACTTGGCTGTGGTTCACCTGATCAGTCAAGCTATATCAAAATCATTTGAGTGACTAGAATAATTAGGACTCACTCTCCCAAATTTACAAACCATCAGGTGAAAATCCAACACCTAGATCAAACCATTAAGGTGGCAAAATACCCAAAGGAAGCGGGAACTTCTGAAAAGTGACCTCGGGGTGCCGATCTCTATCACACCCTAATGGGTGCGTTATGAACAATATCCCCAGATACTCCATTCATCCCACATATTCCTTGCGGGTAGTCGTGAAGGTTTAGTTTTGGACATACTCCAAGTACTCTCGGATATATCTGGAGTCCACCCCTTCGCCTAATTTTAATTAACTCACACCTCACATTAAATTAAAATGTACCAAGAGGCAATTGCAAAACATTCACTCCAAGCACATGCAAGTACATTGATTTTATTTTGACTCCATTCTAAGGCACTGGTTATTTTCTTGCTATATATATATTGTGTCTCAGCATTGTGCTTTCGTGTGCTCATTTTGTATCTTGTCATCTTTGATTGTTTATGGTTAAATTTCAAACTCCTAAGTAACTCATTCAATTTAACATCACTGTACTATACTAAGTAATTTAGCCTTAGTAACTTAATAGGGTCTACCCCCCTTGGCTTCGTTAGGAGTTGAGCCTAAACGAAGGAGTCAAGAACAAGGTGATATCCTTGACTTGAGATTTGCCCCCAAGGACACACCGAGTGGCTTGAATATTTCTGCCACGTGACCCAGGTATGTGAAAGGCGGAAACAACTCCTAAAAACAATGAAAAGATAGCTGAGCACAACTGCTTCCTTTCTCGCTCGCTAAAGTATAGGAAAGGGCATCTACATCGTCTCGTTTACCTCTTTTTGTGGACTATGTAAACCATCAAATGAAAAGGACCACCTTGGTGTATTCAAGCCAAGACCGTTCCCCTCTGCATACTTTTATGCTTTCTCGGGCAGAGGGGCTGCACTTTATGAAAAATCTCACCATGGGTTGTCGTTAAGCTCTTTTCCAGCCTTCTCATCAAGAAAATATTGTCAAGCAAACTTGGTTTTGTTCATGCTTGTAAAAGTATCTGAATGACCGTCCAGTCAGTATAGGTTTAACCTTTTTCGGCCTGATTGGACTACCAATGGTAAATAAGCCTCTCATCCCCTACAGGATGGGCGAGCTCTCCTATGTATACTTTTATCCTTTTTCGGGCACAGGAGACTACCAATGAAAAAAGAGCCCCCACTGGAGTCTTCCTCATGCTTTCAGACTCTCTAAAATTGAAAGCACTATCGAGCATTTACCTTCTCGGGCTCACCAAAAATCCATGAGATCTTACCACAATAGTGTCTCTATGCACCACCCCCAAAAAAATAGTTTGGTATCATTCCCACTTTGGGTCACCTTTTTTTAGAGTACTCTGCAATGTGTCTTCCTTGGATCCCATCAATATAAAAAGTATCCACCTCCCTCAAGTATTTCCCATTTGCAGTGTCATTCCCGGTATTACAACTATCATCCCATTCCCATGAGTTAGTTTCATTAGCTTCCTAGTTCGCCCTGCCGTCATACTCTGAAAAAAGGAAGTTTGAGTCTACCACACCCCCCTGCCCCTATTCCCTCCCCCTCCCTCCCCCCACATTCAGTAGGTCAGTCCGCAGATTGTCTCACAGCCTTTTGGTTATCTCCCTCGCGCTTCTTGTCAAGGAAACATCATTGCCTTGACTAGGGGTAGGTCTCCCTCTGTTAACGACAACACACATATTCCAGAGGATAGACGTAGAGGTCCCTGTAGCTTGGTTTCATTAACATCATTGATGAGTTCCTTGGACCATTTAAGAGGAGTCCTTGCTCATGGTTTCATTAACATCATGAATGACCTCTTGGGATGGTTGTTTCTCATGTGCTCGACTTCAAATACATCATTGCACTGTTGAGATTTGTACACGGTTTGGTCCATATAGTATTTGGTCGAAGATCCCAGATGTCACCTGACTCTAGCACATTGATGACTCTATTCGAGGGACCTAAACGTGTTATGTCCCTTGTGATTTTCGGTTTACGTTGGAGACAGTGTTCAGAATCCCCACCAGTGCTTCTACATAGATTTATGATTGATGCAACATACTTGTACCACAGAGACTCTGACTCTCAATCAACGATCCCATACAGCTATGTACTGTCCCAGATCCAGCAGGCCGGCAGGCCGTCAGTCATGAAGATATAGCATTCCATGAGAATGCCATGGGTCCAATGTATTGGTTCTTCTGATCAGTATAGTATTCAGCCTCACATTGAGGCATCCATTATGTATCATCAGTTGTATATGATCGGCACTTGTATTTTAGAGCATAGATCAAATTATTCTTTTGACATTGTCACGAGCATGGGGATGCCCGCCTCGTCCATATACAAGTCACGCATGATTTGTATCTCACCCATTGATGGGAACCATATTAATACAAAACCCAAAAGCCACCATGCCCCAGCCCCAGAAGCACCACCTCTCCATAGCAAATCCTATGATGTCCATCGGCCATACGATGAGCTCTTGCCCTCACACATTAGGGGGCAATCTGTTAACCCAAAAAATCCCTCACTTAGCTCTACATGGCCTACACCACCCAAGGACACCCATGCACGACCTTTGTATCACCCCATTAGACCACCACACCCTAAAAAAAGCTTAAAAATTAGTAAAAGGGCTTAAAAACCCCAAAAAGGAGCCTAAATAACTCTCCTAGGGGTTAAAGCCTCCAAAAAGGGGCTAAAACCCCTCAAAGGAGCCTAAAAAGCTAAAATGAGCTAAAGATAGGGCGAAAGGGGCTGAAATCCCAAAGAAGGGGCTAAAGCCCTGACCAAGGGCTTAAAACCCTTAAAATCCCCAAAAAAGCTATAAAAGGAGGGGTGGGGGTCACTGTCAAACAACTCTTCCTTGCATACTGTTATGTTGCCTGTGGATGCCTTGAGACCCTTTGTCTCTCAAGCCACCCACATCCCCCTCTCATCCACTCATCTTCCCTATTGAGCCATAGCTCCTTCATTGCTGAGTGAGATAGAGAGGTGCTTCTTCCAGCTAGGGCATGGTGGCCCATTGCACCAAAGAAGAGGTATACCATTGTTTGTTCATGCTTTTGTTTTAGTAGCTTAGTTGTTTTCTAACCCATATTTGCTTGCAGGTTTGTTTATTAACTGGTTTTGTAGGTTTATTGCTGTTTTTAATAGTTGTTTGCAGGTTCTCGGAGTAAATCCCTAACCTTGTTTGCAGAGGGGCTCACGGCCATTTCTTATCCATCTTTTCTTCCTTTCTGTTCTGTTTATTTTTCTTGCATTTTACCACACAGGAACCTATCCTTCCATCTATAGGACGGAAGGTAGCCATTCCTGCCCTTGTAGCAAGGAGAAATCCCTTCTAGAATAAACATCATCATGATCATCTTCATCTTCATCATCATCCTGATCATTGATGACGATGATCATCGTAACTGATATCTACTGTATATATTTTGATTTAATATTGTGCTAGAATTAATGAATTTTATTGATATGTATAAATTAACTGTTTCTTAGTGTTATTTACATTTTCCTGTATGTTGTCATATGCTATAACACAAATTTTGTTTTACATAGATTTTGTTGGGTTATGGGGAATTGAGAGTGATGTGAGGGGGGGAGGGGCCATAAGAGCTTCCACCTTCACGTGGTTGGCCCTGTTCAGTGAATAATTTTCAATTATTATCAAAACAAAGAGAAGCTCAGTAAGGCAATGCATAGTTATCATGCATAGGGTTTCTAGAATCAAACATGACCAACACAGAAAATTTCATCATCATTAGCATCATGATCATCATTTCCATCATCATCATCATCATCATCATCATCATCATCATCATCATCAACATCATCATCATCATCTGCATCATCATTTCCATCATCATCATCACCATCATTATAATCATCATCATCATTAGCATCATCATTTCCATCATCATCATCATATTCATCATCATCATCGACATAATCATCATCACCATCATCATCATTATTGCCATCATCATCCTCATCCTCCTCCTCCTCCTCATCATCATCTTCTTCTTATTCATCATCATCATCATCATCATAATCATCATCATCATCATCATCATCATCATCATCATCATCATCATCATCATCATTATCATTGCCATCATCATCACCACCATCATCATCGCCATCATCATCGCCATCATCATCATCATCATCATTGACATCTTCATCCTCATCCTCATCATAATCATTGTCATGTTCATCCTCATGGTCATCATCATCATCATCATCATCATCATCATCATCATCGCCACCATCATCATCATCATCATCATCATCACCATCACCATCTTCATCATCCTCATCATCATCATTGACATTGCCATCATCCTCACCATCCTCATCATCATCATCATCGCCATCATCATTGCCATCATCATCACCATCATCATCATCATCATCATCATCATCATAATTGTTGTCATCATCATCCTCATTGTTAGCATCAATAGCATCGTCATCATCATCATCGTCGTCATCATCATCATCATCATCATCATCATCATCATCATTATCATTGTCATCATCATCATCATCATCATCATAATTATCATCATCATCATAATTATCATCGCCATCATCATCACCATCATCATCCTCACCATCCTCCTCCTCCTCCTCCTCCTCCTCCTCCTCATCATCATCGTCATCATCATCATCATCATCATCATCATGATCATCATCGCCATCATCATCACCATCATCATCATCGCCATCATCCTCATCATCCTCATCGACATCTTCATCCTCATCCTCATCTTCATCCTCATGGTCATCATCATTAGCATCATCATTAACATCATCATTAGAATAATCATCATCATCATCATCATCATCATCACCACCACCACCACCATCATCATCATCATCATTATCACCATCATCATCACCATCATCCTCCTCATCATCATTGACATCGCCATCATCCTCATCATCCTCATCTTCATCCTCATTGCCATCATCATCATCATTGCCATCATCATCATCATAATTATTGTCATCTTCATCCTCATTGTTAGCATCATTAATATCATCATCATTATCACCATCATCGTCATCATCATCATCGCCATCATCATCATCATCACAATAATCATAGTCATCATAGTCATCATCATCATTATCATCATCATCACTGTTATCATCATCATTGCCATCATCATCATCATCATCATCGACATCATCATTGTCATCATCATCATCATCATTGCCATCGTCAACATCATCATCATCATCATCATCATCATCATCATCGGCATCACCATCATCATCACCACCATCATCATCATCATCATTGCCATCATCATCATCATCATCATCATTGACATCATCATCGTCATCATCATCATCATTTCCATCATCATCGTCATCGTCATCATCATCATCATCATCATCATCATCATCATCATCATCACCATCATCATCACCATCATCATCATCACCATCATCCTCATCATCCTCATCGACATCTTCATCCTCATCCTCATCATAATCATTGTCATATTCATCCTCATGGTCATCATCATTTGCATCATCATCATCATCATCATCATAACCATCATCATCGCCATCATCCTCATCATCCTCATCATCCTCATCATCGCCATCATCATTGCCATCATCATCACCATCATCATCATCATGATCAATGCTATCATCATCGTCATCATCATCCTCATCCTCATCATCATGTTCATCATCATATTCAATTATCATCGACTAAATCCTAATCTCTCTATAATTTCTATAAGTGTTAAATAAATGGTAAAAACAATGGAAGTGTCTTCACCTTTATTTTTTCCATCATCAAAGTGAAATATATATAAGAAAGCATATTAGAATATATACCAGTAGTTCCTTTCCACGAGGGTACCATGTAAATCCACTAAATAAACAATGTAAACCCAAATCTATCATTGATTGTAGATAACTAGAATATGTTATCGTGGTCTCGTTATAATACATTTGATACAAGGTCTTTCTAAATTCCTTTATCAATACAATTATGGTGGAATATTGATACAATTTTAGAAAGTGTTGCTTATCATTTTGGAAAGGGTTAAATTTCCTTCAATGTTCACTAATTCAAGATTGATGATGATTATGATGATGACGATGATGACTTTGACAACAATAATGATGACATTTATATATAATGAGAGGTTAATATAATGACTAAGCCTCAACGTTGATGAAATCCATTTATATATATTTAAATGACCTATCAAGTTTCATTTTGCTTTATGCTATCGATAAATTTAAACACATAAAGCTTAGATCCAAGCACTCTAAAGATATCGATACTATCTCGATACTATCTCCTTTTATCTCTTTGCATTTAGCTAGTCATATTGTGTTATTACGACATATTTCAAGGGATAGGTGGGAAACGATGGAAACAATGTTGATGATGGTGAAAATGACAATGACATTGATGACAAGGATGACGGTGATGATGATGACGATGTTGAGAATGATGATGAAGATGATAATGATGACAAAAATGGTGATGACGACGACGACGACGATGATGATGAGGACGATGATGAGGATGAAGATGACGATGATGATTATGATGATGAGGTTGATGATGATGATGATGATGATGATGATGATGATGATGATGATGATGATGATGATGATGATGAGGATGCTACTGCCGCTACTGATGATGATGATGAGGATGATGACGATGATGAATATGGTAATGAGGATATGAGTATGATGATGATGATGATGATGATGATGATGATGATGAAGATGAGGATGAGGATGATGATGATGATGATGATGCTGATGATGAGGATGAGGATAATGATGAATATGTTGATGAGGAGTATGAGTATTATGATGAATATGGTGATGTTGACGAGGAAGAGGGCGATGATGTGTATTATGACGAAGATGTTGATGATTATGAAGATGATGAAGATGACAATGTCGATGAGGATGATGAGGATGATGATGATGATGATGATGAGGATGATGATGAAGATGATGATGATGAAGATGATGATGATGATGATGATGATGTTGATGAGGAAGAGGGTGACAACGCTGATGATGAGGATCATGCTGAAGATGTTGATGATTATGAAGATGATGAATATGACGTTGATGATGAGGATGATGATGGTGATGATGATGAGGATGAGGATGATGATGAAGATGATGATGATGATGATGATGATGATGATGATGGTGATGATTATGATGATTAGTGTGAAAGGTCCACATATCAAATATGAGTTCATAAATCCAATGCGAGGTAATAATGTCAAGTCTTGATTCTTTGGGAAAATACATTATTGTAGCTATAAGAATATAGACTATTAACTCAATAGCTTAACACCCTAATACACTATGATTATTAACTACCACATTGGATGATATCATTATTATGAATTTTGCACCTATCAAATTTGTAATTTGATATGTTTAACCTATTTTTTGTCTCAATGTTGAGTTGTAGAATCCTTCTTGCATATTAGAAACATATAATTTACTAAATATGACCTCAAGATGCCCTAAAGATACAAAAATATAGTCAGTAGATCACATATAGTCAATAAACTAATGTTGAGATATGAGACCTATGCTCAGAGTTTTGACCCAAAAAATACCTTGAAGGCCTCAAATGAATTGTATAAGTTTTTTTTTAACATTAATATATTATACAACATATTGGGAAGATAAATTTTTTGACCTATCACATCCCATTTCCACATTTAGTTTGTTTTAAAAATAAATAAAGTAGAAGGCCTAATTTATTCCTTTGATGTTACATGAAGCACTGAGTTTTTTTGTGTGTTAAAGAGTGTACATTGGGTAGTATTCTACATCATTGTTCACATGTGATGTTGATGTTGATGTGAATGGCAAGATTTGAATAGAAATAGTGTTACCCTATTTGGTCCAAAGTCTAGCTTAAAGCCTAGAGAGGTGAGGTTTCACCACCAATGGGTGCTTGACATTGATTACCTAAAGGGGACATATTGGAGGAAGATAAGGGATAAACCATGACAAGGGATAAACCATGACAAGAGATAAACCATTGCACAGTTCAAGTGAATCCTGAACCAGACGAGAAGGAGTTCAAGATCACACAACCACATGCCAGAAGAGGAGGAGACCCACATACGACTAAAGGAGAGAGAGACCTTGTTCTTGTTCAACTAGAGGAGACCGACACACTTCTATGGCCATATGAGACAAAGAACACCGGAAAGGAGACCAATATATCTTTAGTAAGTTCGAACATCAACCAAAACACTTAATATTTGAAAATTTCTTATTTGCAGAGCACATAAAAATTGAAAATTTCTTAACTATAGAGAAATGCATTGCACAGACTAGAGCTGGTTGGAAATGAATACATTCCTTCTCTGCAGAGCACAATGATCTCTTTTTTTTGAGTGTTTGGGGGGTTTGGAAATGCATTGCATGAACTAGGTTTTGAGACAAAAAATAATAAAAACCTATTATGGAGATCAAACCACTGTTTGTAAACTATGACCCTTTGTTTTTTGGAATCCATAATAGAACTTATATGAAGAATATTCAAAAAAAGATCTAGAAACCCATATTTCAATTTAACTATCTTACTTTCGAGGTATTTTGATGCTGTGAGATTTGAAATTTAGAGCCCAGTGATCATTCAAATAGCTAGCCATTTCCTAGTTAACCAAGTAGCATTCAGTACAAATAACCTATATACAGTAATCTACGTGGAAAAGAGTCGAGACAATGTTGCATGTTGTAGGGGAAAATTTGTGCAATAACAAAGGACTAAAGGTATTATCCCACCAAACTCATGTATCACCATAGTGATGAATTTTTGTTTGAAATTTTGGATTTATGCATCGAATTTAGCAATCTAAATTTTCAATTTCATTTGATTTTAGAACAGAAGTCCTGAAAGTAAAGCATAGACATAGAAAGAAAAATGATAAGTTATCTATTAATAAAGTTCCACCTTGCATTAATTTACACCCAATATATAAATCCAACATGTTAAAAAAGTTTTGGGCCTTGAAATGGGTGCTCTGTGTGCCTATCTCATGTGTCGACCATTTCATTTGCACATTTTCAATCAGTGAAAAAAAATTTAAAATAGATGCCGCTAAATAGAAAATGTCCAAAATTTCAACATATCCTATAAATTGCTGACAACAGGAGGCCTAAGATCTCCAAATTTGTGGTGTGGTAATAAATTGGGAGTTATGTTGGCTTTGACTGGAACCAAACTCGAGGTACCAAATACTCTAAGAATAATCCCTATACAGATTTTATTTTGATTAGTTTCTTTCATATTGTCTCTGTACTATCTAAATCCAATGGAAAAATTCATGCTCAAACTTACGATCCTCGGTACTAAAGGAAGAACTTGAGATATGATGTCACAACAACAACCAAAGAAACCTTGGCAGTAATAACTTGATACAGACCAAGATTCTAGAACATAAAAGATATTACACTCTAATTGGAAGTATAGTAAACTAGGGTTTCCAAATATTATGGAGACACAAGAATCCTATTCTTAGGTGTCTGCCTCTGTAATCAGGACCTATCTTATGTATGCACTTGTAGTGACAATTAGTTATCATGACCAAGAAATTGAATCCTGTCCAAGGCATTACCAAAAATCCCATAATGGCAAGAGTGAACTTCAAGAAGACATAGCCTTATAAAAACCCTTATATATGTATTAAAAATACAAAAATAAAATATTTATATAAATGCCAATCAACCTCAATCAGTTGCTAAAGCAAGGGTGTTTTATAACTCAAACAAGATTCAAATACTTGTAACCATGTTTTGGGTTTTACTCTTTGCAGACAGTCTTGCAAATAGAGTGTTTCAAGCCAAAGGGCCAGGTACAAATTCTATTTAGAGTATTAAAATCCAGCTCGAAGCTTCTCAGTTGAAGGGATCTTTCTAGAGTGTTGTAATAGTAGTAATCCTAGAACAAAAAATGACATGTATGAAATTTATATAACTCAAACAAGATTCAAATACTTGTAACCGGGTTTTGGGTTTTACTCTTTGTAGACATGCTTGCAAATAGAGTGTTTCAAGCCAAAGGGATAGGTGCAAATTCTATTTAGAGTATTAAACTCCAACTCAAATATTCTCAGTTGAAGGGATCTTTCTAGAGTGTTGTAATAGTAGAAATCTTAGAATAGAAAATGACCTGTATGAAATTTTTATAACTCAAATAAGATCCAAAATTTATTCCAATTATGCCATTATTTATGCCAATTATTTATGGAGAGGTTTGATCCTACAGCCTCTGCATGCAAACTATTTTTTGGAATTTAGTTTGGGATTTGGGAAGATTTACTGGCTGTTAAAAGCACTTATATAAAACTATAATTCAAGTTTCACAATGCTGGTTGTCATTGTCTAAGGAGAGGTCAACCTTTCCTTCTAATTTTTCCACACAACCTCCATAGTATTCCTTCAACTAGGTGCTTTCAACTTGTTTAGGAAATTGTTTTTAACCAAACCTTAACTCTTTTATTCTGTAGAGGTATTTTCTCATAAAATCAAGGCACTATTTTCTTTATCTACATGACCTCTTTTTAGACTAGTTCTCCCTCCAAACATCCTCTTATAACTTCCACACAAACTGCTCTCTTCATTGTATATGGGTGACTATTCCGTGGTAGATTTGGCTGCATGCAAGGTGATAAATATCAGACCATATGTATACTCCCAGCCCCATGTAGAATTGTCTCTCCATGTTATCCTTCATTATTTACAAATTCAGACTCCTAGCTACATGAAACTTTTATCACAGAAATGCCGCATGGAGGATGTATGGGAAGTTTGTGCAAACTTAGTAAAAAATTTTAGTATTAAAGGGAGTCAAAACTACCTCTATCTTCAACAAACTAGTACAAACCTTTGCACAATGCTAGAAGGATGCGTCCATATCATCTATCATCTACTGTTTCCTCATTATTTCCATGTTGTCTGAGAGAGTGTACTTTTCAACTAGGGTAGAGGGTGAACTTATCATCTATCAGAAATCGACTTCATCAGTTGACTTTAATCCTATACTAGTTGCACACCAGTCGATATTGAAACTCATTGGCAAGGTGGAATGGCGTGGTTGTGTTGAGGCCTGGAAAATTATAGGCCACAACAACAAGGGATTCTCCCCAGTCAATGTTCCCAACTAGCCCGTGAATGTTTGGTATGGGGAATCTATTCGATTTGCGGTCTGGCTACTATGGGTCAAGTAACAAAAATTAAAAGGTTTTACTGGTTGCGGCCCGGTCCACCATATATATTTTGTGTTTTTAACTTTAATTATGATATTTAAGTGGCTATCTAAAATGCAGATTGATAAAAAATACAAGGAGTAGTCACAATGTGATGCGCAGGTTGTTACCTCTCGTCTTAGACTCTCTCGCATCTAAACCACACACAATAGGAAATAAAACTAAGCTGTCTGTTGATTGCGTGGGCAGACCCGGGTTTACTATAGTTAATCAACAACACCCAAAACTCACTGGCCCTTTCGGCGACAGACCGCGAAGCGATCTGAAGTCTCACCCGAAGTGAATCTAATGGGTTGGCCAAGACTCAAGTGTCTTGGACCAGGTTCTGCGCATCCTACTTCTTTTCTCTTACTCCTGCATGCTACTAGATCAACTAGCCCTGCGCATCGCACGTCCCCTTCTACTCGTGGCACTTTTACCCGTGCGATGCTTAACCCCGCGCAAGTCGCACGATTTCCTGTCTCGTCGCACAACTTCCACTTACTCACAATATTCCCAACCTTACCGCATCTCTGCGCACCGCGGAACACCCATCCTCTCCTCAACGCTAAGCCCTCAGCTCGCAGTATCGTGCACCGCAGCTCCTCTACCGATGCGATACCGCCTCTCTGCGATATCTTACCACTATGACTTTGCGCTCTTAGCGTTGACTGTGCCGATGTGTGAACTCTACCTCTCAGAAGTATATTGTGAGTAACTGGTCATTAGAGACAGACGTAAAGGAGTCTTTAAACAGCCTATTAGAATGCTTTAACTTATCTTTATCCTCTTGTATTATCATGAGCGGAACAATACATACATTCATCTACTGCTACTATCATTACATGCATAATAACCAGTAACAACAAGCAAATACCATCACATTCATACAACACATAACACGCAGATTTAACGTGGTTCACCCCCGGAATGGGAGCTACATCCACCAAACTGTGCTTCTATTATATATCTTGAGGGAAGTTAGCACAGTTTGTTGCACTACATATGCAGTGCGAGGTATCTTCTAGACCTCTGGTCTATCTCTATGTTTCCTTTCTTCCAATATATCCTTCCCTCTTTGTTTTCTCTGTGAATGGTTACATACAGACTCAAATGACTCACAGACAACTAGGTGTCTGGATCGTTACAACGCAGTCTGTCTGACTGATTCCTGAGTCTACAAAACTATCAACTGACCAACTCTCTAACTGACTGATTAGCTAACTGACTGATTAGCTAACTGACTGATTATCTAATTGACTGATTAGCTAACCCTTTACAATACAAAAATGCAAGCTTTTATAGGTAGCCCGAAGGTCGTGCCATTACAACACTGTGGGCCTGTCCCAACAGTAAACCCATACCCTAAATAGTGACAGTCGGTCCTCTCTGTCCTTGAGGTAGCCGCTTCCCATCACACTGCAGCTCTCTGTAGTCTTCCATGCTTCCCGGCACTGACCATGGGTACTATGCACTGCTTCTCTTTCTGTCCTTCGCCTTCAATGCTTGAGCCTCGTAGCTCCTTCTTCTTTATGAGGGTCGCTGAGCCCTCCTGTCTTCCGCCGCTGCCTTCAATGCAGTGGTTGAGCTTTCTTCTCTCGACCGCTCAGGTACCGTTGCCTTCTTGACTTTTCTATCCCAAAATTCATGGTTTTCGGCTCTGCTCTCTAGCTGGAAACATGCTACGGCGTCGTAGCTCCACCCTGTCCTTTTTCCGCCAAAAATTCTCTCTTTCCACCGAAACTAGTAGCTTCTTCTGTAGCTGCGGGATCCTGCTCCAACAGTCCCCTAACACTTACTTGTGGCTCGCCCCGAGCCACTACCAGCAGGTGTCTCCTGTTGTAGCTTCTCCTTCGCCTCCTGCGAAGTTTTCTGCAACTTACCCCGAAGTTCTGTAACTTCATTCTTCATTACCTCGGCACACTCTTTCTGGAGTTTCGGTAACTTAGCTCGGTGGGATTTCTTATGCTTTCTGCCCATAGTCACGGTGTCGCTCCCTTCGCTCTTTCTTCTTTATGAGCGCTCTAGTGTTTGAGAAGTGTTCCACAGATATCGTTTCCTCTTTATCTGGGTTAGAACTTTTATCACAAGGAAAATCTGTATCTTCCAGCCTCCTCAAACCTTTCCTTCCATCTAGAGCCTCGTGGACGGAGAAGAAGCAACCCATGAACTCCGCTCCAAGGACAAGCCTTTGTCCTCGTTCTGGAAGTCTCCCCTCCGCTGGGTTTGCAGTCTTCTTCCACTTCTCTTCTCTTCGAAGTGGTCTAGGTCCATAGGCTGCCTTGGATCCTCAGGGTGCTGTTTTTCCTTTTCTTGCTCAGCAACCCTCTCCAAGCATGCACGATGCCTCTGATCTATGACAACCATATGTTGTTTCTTTACCTTAGGAATCTTTTGTTCTTTGGTTAGCTGATCAGATGTGTTAGCGACCTTCTCTCGTTGCTTTCTTTTTCTGATTTTTACCTTCCTTGTAGCGGGAGATTTCTTCTCATCAGTCTTCTGCTCTGCTTTCTTATCTTCAGTGGTCGGCTCGGCGTTCTTCTTCTCCTTAGCGGAGCCTTTAGTGACAACTTCTACTTCTGGCACTTGACTCTTCATCCCTAGCGACTTTCTAACTTGTGCTGTACTTAGTTTCACAACCCTGGGCGACGTCGTCATGGCGGATCTACGGTCACCAGGACCAGGGTCAAAACGTCTCAACATGCCTTCTAGAGGTTAGCTTTTAGTTAGAATCCGCTTGGCTCAATACTCTGGGCGTGCAGTGGCTTCGAACTCTGGAAGTCACTGTACTCTATAACTGGATTGGCTAATACTGCACAGGGGATACTCAGGACTACTCTATATGGCTCTCGGATGTTTGCAAATGTGACTCTCGTACCTGGGTAGTTCCTATATTTATGACGAGTCAATGCTCCCGGATGGAGCGGTCAATCCGGTAAAACCTGTCGGACTTAATTATTGCCTAGATGATGCCATGCCTGCCATTCTGATCCTCAATTAATGCGGAAATCTGCTCATGTGCTACTCGAATTGTGCGTGCTCAGGTGCCGGTATTGTCAAAGATTTTTCCAAATCTAGAAACTTAATGAGGCCTGCCGCCAAATCTACGGTAAGGGATACCGGTCATTTCCTCATTAACTTCCTGTCAGACCGTGACTTGACGGTCCACTGTTAGTTGCCAAACTAGACACGTGGCACGGTGACACGTCGCATTGCTGTGATGTAACCTCCTTGTCACCTGCGCAACCAAATTTTTATTTATTTATTTATTTATCGCGCTAGTGCGATTCCTCCTGACTAGGCTGTCTGCCGGTGTAGACTAGTTCCTGGTGTGATGCCTCCTTTCAACTACACTGGGCATCTGCACCTCTATAAACTGTTCATGCTAGGACGGAGAGGTGGGGAGGTTGTCATTGTAGAGCTTAAGCCTACTGCCATTAATCCATGTGGGGAGAAGCTCCCCGTTCAACTGACTGAGTTGAACAGCACCTCCTTCTGTGACTTGCTGTATCTGATATGGCCCCAGCCAATGTGTTTTGAACTTCCCTGGAAACTTCAGGAATTTGCTGTCATACAGGAGCACTAGGTCTCTGATCTGGAAAGTCTTATTCTTAATGTGTCTATCATGCCAGGATTTTTCTCGTGCTTTTTGCACTGTCTGATGGAATCAAGCGATGAATCTGTCTTCTTCCAAGGTAAGCAGCTGTGCTAACCGTTCCTCTACCGTGGCTATATCAGTCATCCTGGTAATCTGAGCGACTCTTAAGCTAGGAAGAATATACTCCATAGGAATAACAGCCTCCTGTCCATATACCAAACTGAAAGGTGTGTGTCCCGTAAGTTTCTTGCATGTGGTTCTGTATTCCCATAAGACAGCGTTAACTCGAAGGTCCCAATCATTCCTCTGGCTATTACAGATCTTGGTGAGAGCATTTTCTAAAATCTTATTGAAGGCCTCGACCGTACCATTAGCTTGTGGGTGGTAGGGAGTGCTCTTATAGTGCTGAATCTGGAATTCTTCTATCAATGCCTCAATAGTGCTGTTCAAGAAGTGTGTGCCTTGATCACTCATCAAAATTACTGGGCTTCCAAACCTGCTGATGATGTTTTCAAAAAGGAACTGTGCAGCTGTAGCAGCATCACAATTTCTTACTACCTTGGCCTCTGCCCATCTGGTGAGGTACTCTGTTCCAGTGATGATGTATCTCGCACCAGTGCGCTTTCCGGGTGGGTTGATTGGACCCACAAAATCGATAGCCCATTTGTTGAATGCGCGCAGCGTGACCTGCGGTCGCAGTGGCATTTCATCGCGGTGCGAGGGTTTTCCTACCCTTTGGCAGATATCGCAGCATCTACAGAAGTCCTTTGTGTCTTTATGTAGTGTAGGCCACCACAAGCCTGCGTCTAGAATTTTCTGCGCAGTCGGTTTTCCTGCAAAATGTCCTCCCGCGGTTCCTGAATGAGCCTCTTTGATAATATTGTCTTTCTCGTGTGGCATCACGCATATGCGCAGAACTTCATCTGGACCTAACTTGTATAGACATCCTGCAATGAGGGTGAAGTCTGCTGCCTTAATAACCAACTGCTTCTTTTGCTGTTTAGTAAAGTCGTCAGGTGCTACTCCTGTGGTGAGGAATTAAATAATGTCGGCATAGTACTCATCTGCAATCTGTATGGAAAACAACGGCGCATCTGGCAGATTGTCTTCTAGGTTACTGGGCTCTTCTCCTGAGTCTAGCCGTGACAGATGATCTGGTCCTGCATTCAGTCTGCCTGGTTTCACAATGATTTCAAAATCGTACTCCTGGAAGAGGAGTAACCATCTGCAGATTCTCCCCCCTAACACTGGTTTATTGACTAGGTACTTTAATGCAGAATGATCAGTAAACATTTTAAACGATGCGCCCAATAGATAGTGCCTGAACTTCTGCAACACATATACCATAGCTAAACCCTCCCTTTCTGTTGTGGTGTAGTTCTTTTCTGTTGTTGATAACTTTCTGCTGGAATATGCGATGGGATGGTCAAGATCCCCTTCTCCTGGCTGGGTTAAGACGACTCCTAGTGCGATGCCGGATGCATCCACATGTACATGGAAAGGCTTAGTCCAGTCCGAAAATACTAGGATGGGTGCTGTAACCATCTTCTTCTTAAGTATGTCTAGGCTCTGCTGGCATTCCTCGTTCCATGGGAATTTTACATCTTTTTTTAGCAATTTCTCCATCGGCGCTGTAATCTTTGCGTAGCCCTTGATGAAATTTATGT
>LPNX010223038.1:286696-316054 GCA_001517045.1 Pseudotsuga menziesii | reverse complement strand
CTTCCCGGCACTGACCATGGGTACTATGCACCGCTTCTCTTTCTGTCCTTTGCCTTCAATGCTTGAGCCTCGTTGCTCCTTCTTCTTTATGAGGGTCGTTGATCCCTCCTGTCTTTCGCCGCTGCCTTCAATGCAGTGGTTGAGCTTTCTTCTCTCGGCCGCTCAGGTACGGTTGCCTTCTTGACTTTTCTATCCCAAAATTCATGGTTTCCGGCTCTGCTCTCTAGCTGGAAACGTGCTACGGTGTCGTAGCTCCGCCCTATCCTTTTTCCGCCAAAACTTCTCTCTTTCCGCCAAAACTAGCAGCTTCTTCTGTAGCTGCGGGATCCTGCTCCAACACTGTCCCTAGGGAGTGAGATTATCATTTAATGAGTAATGTATTACTGTTCATGCGTTAAGAAAAATCACAGATAGCTATTTTTTGATTCAAAACACATAAACATGAATAAATGGATGAACAACAAGATAGCTCATTGTCTGTGGAAACATTGATTACTCATAGTGGAAATGATCATAAAATAAACTAGAGAACATTTACACAAGAACATAGGTTCAAAAAATTTAGAACGATCTCACAGTTAATGAATCACAACTGAAAACGAAATAGTTCCCCTTCAACATCGTTCATTTCATAACATTTGAACATTCCACCCAAAATTTTTTCCAACAGGAAAAACTGTAATTATATTATTGCAAAATGAAATAGTTCCCCTTACAATGTGTTCTCACAAGTCTAACTGGGAAAAATTCCCCTATTTCTGTCTAACTCTCCCATACTTATACCAAAGGAAAAACCTTTGGGCTTCCCCAACCGTTCCCTCTCACTATTTTGTCATTTTGTGAATGTTCATGATTCATCCAAGCGTTACATTCCAGATTTAAACAATTTTATGAAAAGGGTCCAGCTTGGTAACTGACAAACTCCTCAGGCCTGAGCCTATGCTCTTCATGATTTTTCCCTATCATCCGTTAGTATTTTTTTTTTTAGGTTTGGTTGGTCTCAGTCTTTCGCTCCCTTCTTCCTCGAGCAACCTCTCTGTTTCTTTATGCTTTGAATTCTTCTTTCAAAGATGATTATCTTCATCTTTACCTTTTAGGCATATATTCTTTGCCGCAACCTTCCTATCCTGTGCATATCAGATCATTAGTGTTTAACAAGATAATATAAAATCGATCAATCAAGCATTCTATAACATGAGCTATAAACAGTATTAATGCGTGAAAATACAAAAATGCTAAGACAAAAGAAATCCCGCAAATTTGTGCCTAAACACCTGTTCAAAACTTTAAACACGTGTCCGATAAAGTAGATTCTACCTCCCAATCCAGGAATCATCATACTAAAACAAGACCCTCCGATGAGAGCAAAGACTGGGATCAAGTACCCACTACTCTTCAAAAAACCAAACCCCAAAACACGTTCTTCAACCCAGACCATCTTAACACCGACCTGTACCTACAGGCACCCTCCGCTATTCCATAGAATAGTGTAAAACATATTCGAATAGCGGGAAAAATCCAAACACTAGTACTAAGCACCAGACAGATAAACTATTCATCAGCAAAAAGGATGACAAGGAAAAGGTGATTAGCCTACTACGGAGCCGCAACGACGGGTGACACACCTCCTAAGGGTTTGCAATCAAAAGAAAACAATCGATGAAAAATAGAACAACTGCGTCGGATGGTTAACCTGCTTAGGAGCCGCAACGATGGGATTATAATAGAATAGGGTTTCCAGAAAGTGAAACCATCGACGATCGGAAATGCTGAGGCCTAATCCCCAATCAAAAAGTCAACAAAAAACAGATAACGAAAAGAGCCATGAAATCAGTGCGGGTAAAAATTGTCGAAACTTTTGTTGTCAATCTTATAAAACGGCAGTTGTACAAAGGAGTGGTGCCCCAATGGTGACAAAATAAATCTTTGAAACTAAACAAAAGTGCATCGGCGGTAGGCAGGAGTTTGGATCGGGTCATTAGTCTACTTAGCCTTCGCAATGATGGCTGTGTAGGAGACTATGGTTCCAATTCATAACTAATATAATTTCCAATAGTGAAAATAAAATACCCCCTGTGAGTCACAATTTAAGTAAAAAAGCACCATTAGCATAAAAGATATTCATTTAACAATCAAACTCAATAATCAAAATTGCAATAAATTTAAACAATCCCAGCAGATCCAAGCAAGACAAAACTTAAAAGGAGGGTCCCAATTTTTTGAAATTTGGGAAAAGGTTGCAGCTGCAACAATTGGTGACTACCTGGTAAACCCATATATCTAAATCAACTCCTCTTTAAGTAACAGACTGCTTTAGCAATAAAACCAAAATGTTGAATTCTTCTAGATGTCCAGATTTCCCCAATGGCGAATACATGTACTTTTACACATTGCTGATAGTCCAATCTTAGGAGAATCGAAACCCAAAATCTCAAAGTCAAGATAACTCTTTTGAGGCCAAGTAGATTAGTTTCATTTTACCTCTGTCTTTTGGGTAGCTTCCAGCTTGGACACCACAGGATTGTAACATATGGTAAACATAAATATTCGTTTTTTCCTCATTCCCATGCCATTTTGCACTTTTTCGTGCTTTTGGATCTTTTTTCCTTTTGAGTCCTCCTCATGCCTTTCTTTTTGAATTTTTTATTCAGGCTCCTCTATCCATAGTGTCTTTTTGTGTGAGAGATGTATTTGATTTTTTAGCTCACGGACAGAGAAGAACTTTTGGCGTATTTGTACTCATATGATTCGGTGCTTTGCTTTGATAGATATCGCTTTTTAGGAGTTTTTACTCTTATCAGCCTTTTGGCTTTCAATTATTATTTTTGGCATGGGATCATTTATATATAATATACTGTTTACCCTTCTTCCTTTCCGTGGGTCTTTTGCTGTCACCCCCTAGGACATTTTTAGATGTGAAATGGATGGAGCCTCAAAATAGTATTCTAGACCTTTTGATCCTGAGTTTTTTTTTAGGGATTTAAGCGGGACTTCAATGTGTTCATAACCATTTATGAAAAACCACTTACTAGAAGAAATTCTATTAGCTCAAACAAAAGTGCACAGTCTTATACCCAAGGATTTTAGTTAATCCAAAACCCTGATGCTTTCTATGCAACCAAAAGTTTGCCTCTTTTATTCGCATCAACAAAATCTACATCAAACAAACATGACATAAAACAAACAAATGACCAAATCAAATTATTTATGTACAAAACAAGAAACAATAAATAAAGAAAAATAAGGCTTGAGAACTAAACCATTAACTGGTAAGTTCTCCTCCCATCCCTGCAAATCTTGCAATTTATAGGTTGAGGGGCCAAGCTTTGCTATAATCTGAAAAGGGCCTACCCATAACTATTGAAACTTCATGTGCTTTCCCTTTTCATCATGCGGGTGATCCCACTTAAGAACCAAGTCTCCCACTCCAAATTCCTTTGTTCCAGCTTTGTGCTTATCAAACCACCTTTTGACTACTTCCTGCTATTGCTTAAAACGTTCTTTGGCCTTGGATTTAGACTCTTCTGCCTTAAAAAGATTATAAATTCTAAGTTGCAGGATTTCCTTGTCTATGCCTCTAGACTCTTGGGCTATTATGGAAGATGGCAACATAATGTTCAGAGGATGTTGGTTGCTTTCTGGGCAGACCCGAGTTTACTTGTAAATGTACCAACAAAACCCCTAGCTCACTGGCCCTTTCAGTGACAAACCGTAGAACGACCTGAAGTCTCACCCGAAGTGATCTTGGATGGGTTGGCTGAAGACTCAGGTGTCCTCAACCAGGTTCTGTAGCATCCTAGTGGTTCGTGTCTCTTCTTAGCCAGCTGGGCCTCACTGTGAGGCACAGTCTTTCTCTTACTCACTGGATCTGATAGGGAAGTGACTCTTATCGCATCGTAGCTCCTAAGACGATGCGTAAACTATCCCTTTTTCTCAACTTGGATCCTGCGATATCTCACACCGCAGCTCCTCCGATGATGCGATATCGCCTTACTTACTACAATATCTTCTACGGTAAGACTCAATGAGACTCTCAAGGTCCAAGGTATTTCTCCCCAGGTACAATGGCTCAGGTACCTTCAACAAGGTGTTTAAACAACCTTACTTAAACTTCCACAGTTCAATATGCTTAACATCGACTATGCACAATCCTGCTGAACTTGTACACATAAGTCACTTAACAATGTAACTATTAATATCATGAATCAAGTACTGATAAAATCTTACACAGAATACTTGATTCATTCAACTTGCATGTAAACCTCTATGCTACTTGTAACTGAAAGAAAACATACATACATTAACTGTAAGCAAAGTTCATGTAATGAATGACAGATAGCAATAAGTAAACACAATCACATGAATCAATTGCACGACACACTGATTTTACGTGGTTCACTTCCAGGGTAGAAGCTACGTCCATGGGAACTGGTTTATATATTATAACTTGGAAGAGTAAACACAGTTCCGCTGCAACCTCATATGCAACTGAGATCTTCTGGGTAACTCCGCGCACACCATCGGGATCCCTTCTCTCCTAGATCTCTTCTCTCTTCTTATATTTCCTTCTTACAATATACTCTTCCTCTGTTCCACTGCAACCTCATATGCAGCTGAGATCTTCTGGGTAACTCCACGCACACCGCTAGGAGCCCTTCTCTCCTAGATCTCTTCTCTTTTCTTATATTGCCTTCTTACAATATACTCTTCCTCTCTCCCTCTCTCTCTCAATCCCTGCGGATTGTTACATTCATGCTGGCTACTGGTTACAGTAAGATAACTACAGACTGAATACAAAACCAAAGATTTATTATCTATGAACTAACAGACTAATTGACTATCTGAAGGTCTAGCTAGCTAGTTATCTGGATAGCTCAATGTCTGAACAACTAACCTTTTACAATACAAAATACATGCTTTTATAGGTGGCCCAAAGGTCTCACCATTAAAAAACTGTGGGCCTTTCCCAACAGTAACCCAAAATAAACCCTAACTGTGACAGTCGACCTATTTGTACTTTGAAATACCGCTTTTCGTCACACCACATCTCTCTGCAGTCTTCCACGCTTCCCAGCACTGATTGTGGGTACAGGCGCCGCTTCCTCGGTCACTCCCCTTTTGTCCTTTGTCTTCAATACCTTGGCCTATTGCTCCCTTTTCCATTTATGAGGGTAGCTGAGCCCTCCTGTCTTCGTCACTACCTTAAGTGCAGTGGTTGAGCTCTCTCTTCTTGGTCGCTGCCTTTAGTGCAGTGGGTGAGCTCTCTCTTCTCGACTGCTGGCTTTAGTGTATTGGGTGAGCTCTCTCTTCTCGGCCGCTCAGGTACTGTTCTCTTTGAATTTCTTGTCTCGATATAGCAGCTTTTCCTGTAGCTGCGGGGCCCTGCTCCAACAGAGGAAGTATAGCCTCCTTTCCATAAACAAGGGTATATGGTGACACACCTAGGGAATTCTTGGGTGTAACCCTATCAGCCCAAAGAGCATTCAGTAACTCTGAATGCCAACTCCTCTGGTTTTCTATGAAAGTCTTTTTCAAAATCCTAATCAAATTCTGTTGGTTATTTCTTCTGGGCAGACCTAGGTTTACTGTATTGTACCAACAAAACCCCTAGCTCACTGGCCCTTTCAGCGACAGATCATAGAATGGCATGAAGTCTCACCCGAAGTGATCCTATATGGGGTGGTCGAAGAATCAGGTTTCCTCAACCAGGTTCTGTAGCATCCTAGGTTCTTTTGACTCTAATTAACCAGTGGGATCTCTCTGCAAGGGCTGTTTATCTCTTCCTAGCTGAATCTGCTATGGGGCTGACTCTTATCGCATCGCATCTTCTAGGACGATGCCTAGCCTTCTCTTCTGCTCAACTCTTAACCTACGATATCTCACACCGCATCTCCTCCGACAGTGCGATATCTCCTTTCTACGCTGTGATATTTCCTACAGTAAGACTCAGTGTGTTCATCAACTCTCAAAGTCCAAAGGCTTCCTCTCTGGGTATAATAGCTTAGTTAACCTTCGTTAGGGTGTTAAACAACTTCTCTTAAGCTTCTACAGTTTAACACGCTTAACATCAATGACACTCCACCCACTGAACTCAATATACGGAAGTCACTTAACACTGTAACTGTTATCTGTCATGAATCAAGCACCGATAAACTCATATACAGAATACTCGACACATTCAACTTGCATTTAACCTTCTATGTTACTGTAAACTGAAGGATAGCCTACATACATTCATTAACTGATAAGCAAAGTTCATGTAGTAGATAACATATAGCAAATAAGTAGAGCACAATCACATGAAACAGTCGCACAACACACAGATTTTATGTGGTTCACTTCCAGGGGGGGAGCTACATCCACAGGAACTATGTTTTATTATATCTTGAGAGAGTAACACAGTTCCGCTGCAACCTCTTATGCAGCTTGAGATCTTCTGGGAAACTTCACGCACACAGTCGGGAGCCCTTGTCTTAGATCTCTTATCTTCCTATAATGCTTTCTTCTTACAATATATCCTTTCTCTCTCTCTCTCAATCCCTGTGGATTGTTACATTCATGCTCAAGGAGCCGGTCACTGGTTACAATAAGATAACTACAGACTTAACAACAGAACCAGAGCTTGAATCTTCCTCAATGTCTTACAATACTGATGACAACTAGAGACACCTAGCTAGCTAACTGTATAACCTTTCATAATACAAAATAAACGCTTAAATAGGTGGCCCAAAGGTCTCACCATGATACAACACTGTGGGCCTATCCCAACAGTAACCCAAAAACCCTAACTGTGACAGTCAGCCTATCTATACTTTGAACTGTCGCTTACTGGTCACACTACAGCTTTCTGCAGTCTTCCACGATTTCCGGTGCTAATCGTGGGTATGAGCGCCGCTTCCTCAGTTTCTCCCCTTCTATCCTTTGTCTTTAATACCTTGGCCCATTTCTCCTTTTTCATTTATGAGGGTAGATTATCCCTCCTGTCGTTGCTGCTTCCTTAAATGCAGTGGTTGAGCTCTCTTCTTGGATTCTTTAGGTACTCTTTCCTTTGACTTCCTTGTTCCGATATAGCAGCTTTTCCTGTAGCTACGGGTCCCTACTCCAACAGTCCCCTAACACTTTCTTGTGGCTTGTCCCCAAGCCACTAACAGCTGGCTTCTCTTGCTATAGCTTCTCCTTGGCTTCCTACGAAGTCCTTGCAATTCTCTCCTTGAGTCCTGCGACATCTTTGTCCATAGATTCGACACAGTATTATGCCACTTCAAGCATAACTTGACTAATCAGGGGGTATTCTGTGCTATCAATTTCACTTTTGCTTGCAGTTAACTCCTTAACCTTCTGCTCAACCACATTGACCAGCTTTGTGATTTGTTCCTGATACGGTTGAAGCAGGTTATTGAATTGTATCTCTTTTTCTCACAACCGCTGCGCTTCCTGTTGCAAATGGTTCATCTCTGTCGTCTTCTTCATCTTTGCAAGATATCCTAAGCTCTTGACTTCTTCTTTTATTGCTGCTACTGCATTCTCTATGTTCTGGATGCTTTGCTGCAATTCCAGTCTATCTGGGAGCTCTTCTAGCTCTGACCATGTCTTCATCACATCAGCTAGTAATGATTCTACGTCATCTATGTGACACTTCATCTACATTGAAGTGAGTCTAAAGGCCTGTGCCCTTACTTCCTTGGCTGCCTCAGGTGTGCCTGGTGCTCGAGCCTCAAGCTCAGCAATCTGCGCCTTGTGGTCTTCCTCCATCTTGCCATCAAATTTTCTCTTTTCTCCTTTGTGCTTTCTATCATCTTTGGCATCGTCTTCTGTAAAATTAGTTCATATATCTCTCTTATCTTTCCTTCCCTCATTTTCATGCTCTTGCTCTCATTGCTTGCGAGACGTGCCATCCATTTCTTCATCATAAGGATTCAAATCCCTGGTATCACGAGAACTCCTAGCCCTATTAACAGCCTCCAATATTTCTCTACCATCCTTATAAGAATGAGAATCCTTACCTTATAATGACCGCTTCACCTGGATCACCATCGAATTCCTCACATAAGATATACTCCAAAGTTGCATATAGGTCTTTTTGTGGATCGACAACTCCCTTAAGGATCTTGAGCTTTTGAGAAGCCTTCCACAGATATCCTTTCCTCTTTATCTGGGTTAGAACTCGTAAAGAAAATATGAATCTGTATCTTCCAGCCTTCTCAAACATTTCATTCAGTCTGGATCCTTCCATACGAAAACTATACAAACCATGAATTCCATTCCGAGAACAATCCTTTGTCTTCCTGCTAAATTTCACATCACCAGTGGCTGAGGTGTTTTGAGCAGAGTCATTCTGAGGGATAACTTGAATATCCATCTTCATTTCCATGTTATCCTTAACAACTATTTTTGATCTACGTCATTTGAGCTCTTACTCATCATATTATCTGCTAAGGCGGTCCTCGGGTTCCTCTAAACCATAAGATACCGATCCGGACGAAACTAAGGATATGTCTTACTGTCTCCAAGGTTGTAGTCTATAAATTTGAGAATAGGGGCATATCCTAACAGTTCTCCATCTTCCTTTACACGAGGATTAAGCGACGGTAGCGGAATAGGAAAATTAGCACCCTTGGGAATGGTTACCTTTGGTGCATCCTTGACTCATGGCACAATGTAGACTGTTGCCATATGAAATTCTTCTTCTTGCTTTGGGCTGGACTCCTCTACTATCTAAGCTTGACTCTTCATCCTTGGCATCTATCTAACCTGTGGTGCACCTAATTTCATAACCCTGGGCGGTGTCGTCATAGCAGACTCGAGGCCACCACGCTGGAATCATCGCACAACGTCTTCTAAAGGTTCCTTCTCGGACATAAACCATCTGGTGCATTACTATGGACTGGTAATGGCTGTGAAAATGGGGAAACCAGCACTCTGTAACTAGAGTATCTCTGCATAGGGAAACTCTACAAATTGCTCTCTAACTCTCAGAAATCACAAAAGTAACCCTTCTGTTTGAATGATCTGTGTATTTGTAATGAAGGCGATAATTTCTGAAGCAACGATCGCTTAGACTGGACCCATTGGTGACATTTATTGCATGGACAAGACAACACCCGTTGTCTCGATCCTCATTAATTTCTGAAAATCTGATCAAATCTCCCTCGAAAATTGTGTGCAGGTACCGGTCTCGACCAAGATTTACCAAATCTAGGACAATCGTTGTACTATTTCCAAATCTAGGGAAATGTATACCTGTCAGATCTATATTAATTACTTGTCAGAAGGTGAAGTGACTGGCCCTCTTTCCCTTTCAAAATTGTCTTCGTGGCATAGGGAACATTGCCTCGCTGCAATGTCACACCGCATCGTCCTAGACCAAAAAGTTGGTGTGAAACTCTGCAACGTTCAAAAAATCCGCAAGCGTCCTATGACTTGCACAAAATAAACTTTGCTACTGTGATTCCTCCTACTTAGAACTTTTTTTTTTCGATGTAGACTAGTTATGGGTGTGATGCCTCCTTTCAACTACAATGGACATCTGCATCACTTGGTTCTCTGAGTTAGGGTTTGGAGGTAGAGTGGCTATCACTATAAAGCTTAAGCCTACTTCCATTAATCAAAGTAGGAACAAGTTCCTCGTTCATTTTATTGAGCTGAACGACACCTCCTTCTGTGACTTGTTGAATCTGATATGGCCCCAACCAATGTGTCTTGAACTTCCCTGGAAACTTAACAAACTTGCTGTCATAAAGGAGCACTAGGTCTCCTGTCTGAAAAATCTTGCTCTTGATGTGCCTGTCATGCCAAGATTTTTCTCATGCCTTCTTCACTTTTTGATGAAATCCTGCGATGAATCTGTCTTCTTCTAAGGAAAGCAACTGCGCTAGTCTTTCATTCATCGTATCTGTATCAGCCATATCGGTAATTTGAGCAATTCTTAAACTGGAAATAATATATTTCATAGGAATAACAGCCTCTTGTCCATACACCAAGCTGAAAGGTGTGTGTCCTATAAGTTTCTTGCATGTGGTCCTATAAGCTCATAATACAACATTAACCCTGAGGTCCCAATCATCTCTTTGGCTATTACAGATCTTAGTAAGAGCATTTTATAGAATCTTGTTAAAAGCCTCCACGATACCATTAGCTTGTGGGTGGTAGGGAGTGCTCTTATGGTGCTGTATCTGAAATTCCTCCATCAAGGCCTCAATAGTGTGATTCAGAAAGTGTGTGCCTTGATCAGTCATCAAAATTTCTGGATATCCAAATCTACTTATGATGTTTTCAAAAATGAACTGTGCAACTATAGCAGCATCACAATTCTTTACTGCTTTGGCCTCTGCCCACCTAGTGAGGTATTCTATTCCTGTGATGATGTATCTCGCACTAGTTCGTTTCCCTAGTGGGTTGATAGGACCCACAAAATCTATAGCCCACTTGTCAAATGCCCGCAGCGTAATATGTGGTCGCAGTGGAATTTCATCTCTCCGCGAAGGTTTTCCTACCCTCTGGCAGATATCGCAGCATCTGCAAAACTCCTTAGTGTCTTTATGTAAAGTAGGCCACCATAATTCCGTAGCCAGAATTTTCTGAGCAGTCAGCTTTCCTGCGAAAAAATCTCCTGCGGTACCTGAATGTGCTTCTCTGATAATGGCCTCTTTCTCATGCGGCATAACGCATCTGAACAGGACTTCATCTGGACCTAACTTGTATAAATGTCTTACGATCAAAGTGAAATCTACTGCTTTAACAACTAACTGTTTCTTTTACTGCTTAGTAAACTCAACTGGTGCCCACCCTGTAGTGAGAAAGTGAATAATATTTGCGTAATACTCATCTGTGATCTGGATAGAAAATAATTGTGCATTTGGCAAATTATCCTCTAGATTACTTGGTTCTTCTCCTGAGTCTATCCGCAAGAGATGATCAGGTCCGTCATTTAATCTCCTTGGTTTTACAATAATTTCAAACTCATACTCCTGAAATAGGAGTAAGCATCTGCAGATCCTTCCCCCTAACACTGGCTTATTGACCAAGTACTTTAAAGTGGAATGGTCAGTGAACATATTGAATGGGGCACCCAACAGGTAGTGCCTGAACTTCTGTAGAGCATACACCATAGCTAATCCTTCTCTTTCTGTAGTGGTGTAGTTCTTTTCTGTGGTAGATAACTTTCTACTTGAGTACGCGATAGGGTGATCGATACCCCCTTCTCCTGGCTTTGTTAAGATAATCCCCAGTGCGATGCCAGATGCATCCACGTGTACATGAAATGGTTTGTTCCAATCTGGAAATACTAAGATGGGTGTTGTAACCATGTTCTCTTTAAGAGTGTCTAAACTTTGCTGGCATTCCTCAGTCCATAGGAATTTCACTTCTTTCTTTAACAGATTTTCCATAGGTTCCGTGATCTTTGCATAGCCTTTGATGAATTTTCTATAATACACTGTATGAACAAGCACTGTCCAAAATTGCTTGACTGAGTTGGGTGCTGGAAGATTTACAATGATGGTAATCTTTGCAGGATCTACCATCAAGCCTTGTCTGCAAACAATATGACCCAACAAAATACCAAATGGTGCACAGAATATACATTTCTTCAAGTTAAGAGAAATCTGATATTGCCTACATTTCTCTAACATGAGCCTTAAATCTCCTATATGCTTTTTTATTAATCCAAATACAGTCCAATCATCAAAATAGACTTCTAATAATTTATGGATGTATTCCTTAAAGACAGCAACTACTACTCTAGAAAAAATAGTTGGTGCATTTTTAAGACCAAAGGGCATTACTGTATACTAGAATGATCCCCATTCTGTAGCAAAGGTGGTCTTATGTTGATCCTCTGAATGGATTCTTATCTGGTGATATCCTAAAAATCCATCAGTGAATGAGTAGATCTCCTGTCCTCCCACATTGTCTAAAACTTCATCAGTAAAAGGTGTCGAAAATGGGTCATGAAGTGATGCATCGTTGAGTTTGCGCAAATCGACACAAATCCTGATTTCTCCTTTAGTTTTATTTTCCTGCATGACCATGGGACTAACCCATTTGATCTCTTCTACGGGTTCAATGATGCCTGCTACTTGCATCTTATCAATCTCATCCTTAACTTTTTCTTTATAACGAGGATTTAATCTGTATGGACGCTGCTTAACTGGCCTAGCATCCGCTTTCAAAGGTATCCGCATGACTCCCAAATCTCCTACTATTCCCTTCATCTCTATAAAATTAGTGGGAAATAAGTCCTGATAGTCATGTAACAATTCTGCGATGTGTCCTACCGTTTCATCATCCCAATAGTCTCCAATAGAGGAAAATTTTGGTTTTGTTTCTATGCCAATATTGATCTTTTTAATCTTATTAGGCTCTGTGACAGCTGGAATCTCTAGCTTTGGTCCATCAACTTTGCGAGTCCCTTCTGACTCTGGAATGTTGATACTGCGAGGATTCTCATCCTCATCACTTGGCTCTTCTGCGAAGTTGTAACACTCTAGCGCATGTTCTAACAGGATGGCCCAATTAGGCTGAGCATACACTGGTAGGGTACAGTCATCAAATATCTTAGTCTTTATAATCTCTAGATCCTGATCAATGCTTGGATACTCAGATTCAAAAGTGAAAGTGAGTACAAAGCTGTCTATCATAACTGGCCATGTAATCGTTCCTCTACGAAACTCTGTCTCAGTGTACCAGTTCCTTGGGACTGTGTCTAAAGTGTGAATGAATAGGTGAACCCATTCATCCTTTGGAATGTCTGACCAATTCTGTTCACAAATCTTAATATGTGACATGGGGTCACTTTCTCCTGTATATTTCTGCTGTAAACACTCCTTGTCATTAGAGAATCTGATCATCATCAATCTCTTAAAATCATCCCATGATGCGGTATTTTCTTTATGTGCATGCCACCATCTTGTAGGTGTGGCTCTTACTGCAAGGTCAATAACTACCATCCTCTGATCATGAGGGATTTCCTGCTCAAATTGCTGTAAAAAGTCATTGAAATCTGCTAAGCCATCAAATGACGAAATATCCTTAACCTCTGTACCAATCCATCGCAGTGACTTAGTCATAAATGCACATCTACAAGCTGAAACTTCATAAAGTCTATTCTACCAATTTTCTAAACCAACATCTGAATCCGATGCGCATGAGATATCGCATCGCCAACTAATATTTCCTTCTTTGGTGGGGTTGATATAATCACTCTGGTTAGCAGTCATATGATAGAAGCTCTCCATATTACACACCTCTTCCTCTACTTTGATAGGTTCAATGTATCAAGGACCCTGAAAAGGATCCAACGGTGCGATGACTCGGATCTGTTTATTGTCAAAGGTCATTTGTCTTTTCTTCAAATCGATAACAGCCATGTTATGAATTGCCCAATCAATACCTAGTAAAGCTAGATATGGTCTGCCATCGCCAATAATTTCTATAACTTCAAAATCTGCAAAGCTGCGAACTCCATCAATATCAACTGGTACTTGCGGTAATATACCCAGTGGTGATACCCTCTACTGATTGGCTAATCGCAGATGGATAGGTGATCTTGCTAACTTAGGGCTACCCATTTGTTCCCATGTCTGCTTAGCATGAAAATTTACCTCCGATCCTAAATCTAGGATTACCTCATCCATTTCAAACTCTCCAATTTGTGCTGTGAGTCTCATTTCTCTTCCTGTTCTTGTATGGCCCATAATATTATGAACAGCACACTACGTACTACTCACAGAAGAAGACTGCTGATACTGATCTATGATGTGTTGAAGCTCTCCTATGGCTTTCTCATTTCTTACAAGTTTCAAGCAGCTCCGCAGGAAGGATTGTACACTTCTTGTCAACTCATCCTCTTCGCACCTTCCAGATGTGGTAGCCTGTGGTATCTGCACAGGACTAACCCCACAAGTTTTTTTCTGTGGTATGGCCCTACAAGGCAATATCTGTGATCCTGATGGTGTAGGGTCAGTAAAGAAAGTTTTAGCTTGTTGAAATGTTTCTTTGTTCTTCTACAGGTCAAGCAGTGTAGATTTATCAGTGGCTTTACGCACCCACTTCGGACCTGTATTCTTTTCAGCATCCTGCGATGTCCTACTAGTAGAAGCACCACTGCGATTCACAACATTGACACTTGGTTTTGGTTCTTTCTGCTCAGTAGAAATAAGTTGAATATTCTGGTTTACTGCTGACTTAGGATCCTTAATCTTGGCTATCAATATAGGACATTCTTCTATAGTATGATCATAGGACTTGCAATACTTACATGCTGTAGTAGGGTTCTGACAATCCCTAGCATAATTTCCTATGGATCCACAGTTGTAACAAACAATCGGTCCATGGCCACGACCAAAGCCTCCACCACGACCTCGTCCTCTGAATCCTCCACCACGGCCATCATGAGCCGGTTCATGCTATGGTCCTGCTACTGGTCCTAATGTCTCTGACTGGACTTTGTAGAAGTCATGTTTTCTCTCTATCATGAGATCATAAGCTCTGCAATTATTTTCATCATGTCCTACTAACTTACAGAAGTTATAGTATAAATTCTTAGGAGTTTGTACATACTTCTGAAGTATAGGGCATTCCTGTGGTCTATGTCCTCTTGTTCTACAGATTTCACACCATGGCCCTTGATTCTGTACTAAGGGGTTAGGAGCCCCACTTGCTATATATTTCACAAATACTAGACAGTTATCTTTGGTATGGCCATGTCCTTTACACTTTGTACACCATAATTCTTGTTCAACCTCTTTTCCTTTCTTAATCTCATGTAACTGTAAAGTCAGATTGTCTAATTGATTCTGTAATTTTGTCATACCTACACTAGTCTCAGCTAGAGGTGAAGCCTCTAGTTTCATTGCCATCTCCAATGCATCATCCTGCGTATGGAGTTTCTGTTGCATTAGTGGAAGTCTGATATGAGGGAGTAGTGCTATGATGAACCATTCCTTATGTTGCTCCGGTGCAAACTCAAAACTAACTTGGTCTATAAGAGCTTTAAATTTTTGATCGAAATCCCATACTAACTCTGTGGGTAACTGTTTAATGTCTATAAGTTCTGTGATACATTGTGACTCAGACTTGGGTTTCTTAAATTCCTTAATCATTGCGGTCCTGACCTCTATGAGTGTTCTGCACTGATGTATACTTCATATACCATGTTAAAGCTCTTTCTCTAAGTGTAGTGGCCAACTGGAAAAGCTTATTATTGTCATCTTGGATCTGTTTAATGGGTCCATACAGCTTCAGATAAGAACTAATGCTGTTCTTTGTCTTCTGCCCCTGTACCCCTAAAGGTAGGTAATTTCATGTCATCCCCCATTTTGTTTCTACGAGGTGGATTCTGATTTGCTGTATTACTACCACTTGGTAGTGTAAATGTAGGTGGTGTAGAGGTAGTATGTACTGTGTGTGAACTACTGGATGGAGTTCCGGCGGGATTATTCTGAGTCCCGGTTGGTTTCTCTGGGGTATAAGGGTGATAAGGGACACCCCCTGCTGTTCTTTCTCTATTACTTTGACTCTGTTCTCTGGTACTGTCTGAACTGTCTTCAAAGAAGGAAGATCTGAAATCTACTTTATATATCTTACCGCTACGTGTACATCCAATTTCTTCAAAATCACTCGCAAACTCTTGTGACATTACACTTACTTAACTTATTCATCTGAGAATATATCTAGTACTCCTTTTTCATACAATAACATCTTAAGGGACAAATTTAAAGAGTTTAGGTACTGACCGCGATATCCCTTGAAGAAGTACCTTTCTGCTTCACTGAAACTCTTTCTTTGATCAACTGCAAACTCTGTAATGAAACCTTCCAGCAAAATTGCAAGCCAGAAGTCTACTACCCGTGAAATGGGATTATCTACGCTCTTCACGGTGTGAATCAGCTCCAGTGTCTAGACAATGTTCCTTTTCTTCTTGAATATATGTTTATCATTCAACTTTGACAACCAATCATACAACTCATTTGCATAGGTCGCAAAACATATCTCATGCAGGTCTGTGAAGATATGTTTTTGTAGACAGTCCTCTGTACTCAACCTAGGACTCTTGTTTTCTTTTTCAGCAAATTCTCTTTCCTTAGACTCAACCCACTGGTTAAGTTCTTCTTTAGTAGAATGCCAACAGAACATCAGCTCTTCAATTTGTTCAAAACCCACAATGGAACCATTTGTTGGTTATTTCTTCTGGGCAGACCTGGGTTTACTGTATTGTACCAACAAAACCCCTAGCTCACTAGCCCTTTCGGTGACAGACCACAGAACGACCTAAAGTCTCACCCGAAGTGATCCTAGATGGGGTGGTTGAAGAATCGGGTTTCCTCAACCAGGTTTTGTAGCATCCTAGGTTCTTTTAACTCTAATTAACCAGTGGGATCTCTCCGTGAGGGTTGTTTCTCTCTTCCTAGATGACTCTACTATGGGACTGACTCTTATTGCATCATAGCTTCTAGGACAATGTGAAACCTTCTCTTCTTCTCAACTCTTAACCTGCGATATCTCACATCGCAGCTCCTCCGACAGTGCGATATCGCCTTCCTACGCTGTGATATTTCCTACAGTAAGAATCAGTGTGTTCATCAACTCTCAAAGTCCAGAGGCTTCCTCTTGGGGTATAATAGCTCATTTAACCTTCGTTAGGGTGTTAAATAACTTCTCTTAAGATTCTATAGTTTAACACGCTTAACATCAATGACACTCCACCCGCTGAACTCAATATACGGAAGTCACTTAACACTGTAACTGTTAGTTGTCATGAATCAAGCATTGATAAACTCATATACAGAATACTAGACACATTCAACTTGCATTTAACCTTCTATGTTATTGTAAACTGAAGGATAGCCTACATACATTCATTAACTGATAAGCAAAGTTCATGTAGTAGATAACAGATAGCAAATAAGTAGAGCACAATCACATGAAACAGTCACACAACACACAGATTTTACGTGGTTCACTTCCAGGAGGGGAGCTACATCCATAGGAACTGTGTTTTATTATATCTTGAGAGAGTAACACAGTTCTGTTGCAACCTCTTATGCAGATTGAGATCTTCTGGGAAAATCCATGCACATAGCCAGGAGCCCTTCTCTTAGATCTCTTCTCTTCCTATAATGCTTTCTTCTTACAATATATCCTTTCTCTCTCTCTCTCAATCCCTGTGTATTGTTACATTCATGCTCAAGGAGCCGGCCATTGGTTACAATAAGATAACTATAGACTTAACAATAGAACTAGAGCTCAACTCTTCCTCAATGTCTTACAATACTGACGACAACTAGAGACACCTAGCTAGCTATCTGTCTAACCTTTCATAATACAAAATACATGCTTAAATAGGTGGGCCGAATGTCTCACCATGATACAACACTGTGGGCCTATCCCAACAGTAACCCAAAAACCCTAACTGTGACAGTTGGCCTATCTGTATTTTGAACTCCCGCTTAATGGTCACACTACAACTTTCTGCAGTCTTCCACAATTTCTGATGCTGATCGTGGGTATGGGCGCCACTTCCTCGATTGCTCCCCTTCTGTCCTTTGTCTTTAATACCTTGGCCCTTTTCTCCTTTTCCATTTATGAGGGTAGCTGAGCCCTCCTGTCATCACCGCTACCTTAAATGCAGTGCTTGAGCTCTCTTCTTGGCCGCTTCAGGTACTCATTCCTTTGACTTCCTTGTTTCGATATAGTAGCTTTTCTTGTTGCTGTAGGGCCCTGCTCCAACAGTCCCCTAACACTTACTTGTGGCTCATCCCCGAGCCACTAATAGATGGCTTCTCTTGCTGTAGCTTCTCCTTGGCTTCCTGCGAATTCCTTGCAAAATCCATTTTGGGACTTAAGGAAATGTATTGGGATGCATTTTCCTTAAAGGCTCAAGTTTGGGATGCATTTTCCTTAAGGGCTGCTGGTAAGGCTTGACACCATTCCTAATAGGGATGACATGCTGAATAATATTGGTGTCATAGGTTTTCAAATCTTCATATGTCTAGGAAAACACATCTTTTTATTGTTTGAAAAAAATGATGAACTTATTTCTTTCACCAGGGGAACAACACTTTCCCAAATTCACACATTTGGGTTCAATTTCAGTTCCTAAGTTTATCAGCTCAAATTGTAAAGATGAGCCATGAGTCTTCATGTTTGCTAGTCTTTTGAATTTGTCATTTAGATCAAACATTTGTTCTAAATTCCTAAATCCTTTAGGAATGAAATTGTCAAATTTTAGCTTAGCCTGATGTTCTCTGTCATCGATAATTGCCCATTTGAAAGTATCATCATTTGTCAAGCATTCAAGGATCTGCTAATCATCATCAAAAACTCGTAAATTTGTAATCATGTCTGGAACCGAAGGCCTGAAAAGCAATTCAATAGAACACCTATTATTAGAGGGTACAAGCCTTGCAGCTGAGGTGGCTAACAAGTCAGCTGTGGCATTTCTTAGTCTAGGAATCAACACAATATTAAATGCACAAAAACTTTTAAGAAAATCCCATACTTCACTTTGGTAAGCTTTTAAATGAGGTGAAATGCAATGTATCTGATTTCGAATCTGTTTCACAATTATTTCAGAATCTCCATATACTTTTAGATTTTCCACTTTAAATTCAATTGCTTTCCTCAGTCCTTGAACCAATGCTTCATATTCGGATGTGTTGTTGGTACATTCAAACTCTAATCTACAGGAAAGGAAGTGTTTATTATTCTTTGGATCGATCAGGACACAACCATCTCCTGATCCTTCCAATGGCTTAGATCCATAGAAAAAAAGTGTCCAAAAACTATCTATTTTTACCGTATCTAAATCAGAATCTACATCTAAAGCTAAGTCTACTATTTTACAATCAATTTCATTAGCCTGCAAAAACCAAAAGAGATCAGGCTGGGTGTCTGATGTAATGCTGGCTTCTTCTGCTTGGTAATTTCCTGGTTCCATCTCAATAAAGGAGTTCCCCAAAACATAATTCACTAGTTCATTCTTACCTTCTAGCTGCATGACATTATGTTTCATGTGGGACTCTCTTATAACTTTAATTTGATTTGGGATTCATTTATAAGGTAACCACAGATGTGACCAGTCTGAAGCAAAGTATCCTTGCAGCTTTTCTAACCAATATCTACTCAAAACAAGTCCATAAGCCTTAGGTATGTCTGCTACTACAATATCAATGAATTGACATACTTTATCATTTGAAGATAAACGAATGAGAACATCCTTCATTTCCCCAACTACTTTCACATTGGTCCTGTCTAGCTGAGTAACCTTCCAGGTAGATGGTTTGGGTTGTCCATTTATCCTCCTGCATACTGAAAGTGGCATAACATTTACTGATGCTCCTGAGTCTATTAGACAGTTGTGCACGTTATGATTGAAAATTTCAAAAGTGAGGAGAAAAGGTGGAGTTTTATACTTGGACTTACCTCCCACACTTGCTTCCCTAATTTCTTCTTCTTTAGGTTGGGTATTAATAGGAAGTTTCTCTTCAAGTGTTTCTAGTGCTTTTAACAATTTTTCTTTCTGCTGTGGCACATTGCACATTTCGAATAGTGAAATGTTTGCTTTCACCCTTTTGATATCTTCTACAATGTCATACTCCATCTTGTGTTCTGTGAAATTAATCTTTTCATTATTTATCTTCTCTTCAATGGGCTTAGTTGGCATGCTGATATGATTTGGATTTTTATTGGTAATGGTGAACTCGGGAATTTTATCTGCTGTGGTAATTTTCTGAAATTTCTTTACATTCTTTTGAAGTCTCTTAATATTCGGGAGTATAAGACTGTTTTCTTTAATCAACCCTTGGCTTCTCGTTGTCACATTCGTTTCTGAGATATCTTCATGTCTCGAATCCTTTTCTTCTTTGGTATCAAACAATGATACACAGTCCCATAAAACCATGGCATCATCCTCTTGTTTTTCTGTTGATTTATTGTTATCTTTTCCCTCCTCATCGTCAGCCTCTGTTAACTTGGAATTCAATAGCTGGTTCATCACTAATGTCATTGAATTTATCCATTGGGGACACTTTTTTTCAGAATGGGGTTGTTGGTGGAAAGTGCAAAAGTTATCCATCCCTACCTCTTTTAAGTTCATCGATGCAGGACTGTGTGGAGGGGGTTGGGATTGATTGTTATCCTCTTTTTTCTTGTAATAAGGATTATAGAAATTATGGGATTCCTTTTCCTTTTCCAAGTCTATTATTCTGTCAGAGAGATTTTGCATCATCTTTGCGATTCCTTCGAAATCATGTGATTATTCTTCTTTAGGCTTAGTAAATAACAAAGCTTTCTTTCCAACATTTTTATCTCCTGACTGCTCAAGATAATCTTCGATGCTTTCCTTTTCAGCCTCTACTCTCTCCGCTTCTTCATAAGTCTCTGCTAGCGTAGGTTTTGCTTTCATTTTGGCAAACATGGCCAAATCAGGCCCTAGAGCTGAAGTATAATACTCAATCAAAACTTTATCTGAGGGCTTATCAATTTCAGAAAAATTCTTAAGATAAGTTGCAAATCTTTAGGTAAAATTATGCACTTTTTCTTTTCTTTCTTTCTTTAAAACGCACAATCCTTTCATGAGATCCACATGATTTTTTTGGGTTGCATATTTGCTTCTAAATATCCTTTCATGAGAGCCACATGAGTTTTTTGGGTTGTATATTTGCTTCTAAATATCCTTTCAAAGGTATCCCAATATGGGATTGAGTTTGCAGGCAAACCAAAATACCATGAGGTTGCAGCTCCTTTAAGGGTATGTGGAAAAAGTCTACAGACTACATCCTCGTGTTCTCCAGCTTTTAGTCCTTCTATGGCCAATTAGAAGCTTTGCAAATGTTCATCTACTAAAATATTCTCATTTGGGTCAAACTTGGGCAGCATCTTCTCAAAATATTGAGGTAAGTCATGCAACAGAGGTGCTAAGTTTAGAGGTGATCTGGCTTTCCAAGCAGGTGGTGGATTTGGTGGGTTAGGTTGCTAATTTGCATTTACACCAGCCATGAGTCTGGGTGGAGAGTGAGGAGGTGAGTGAGTAGGAGTATGGACAGGTGAACCATTAGGTGTATCTGGGCCTACTTGATTCAAAGGCTGAACAACTTCCTATAATGCTACTTCTACTAATTATTCCAAATCTCCAACCAACACTGAATCTTCCAAGATGGGACGGTCTTTCTTATTGTATTCTCTTCAGGGTAAATCAGGGATATTGGGTAATCCTCCAATACTCTTCACATATCCTCTAGTGTGTCTCCTCATATCATTAACAACTTCTTTGTCTACAGAATACACATGTTCTTTCCACTTCTCTTCAGGATTCAGATTGGGAGATAATTTGCTTTCAAAACTATCACTCGTAGAGTAATTTCGAGGAAGTGGGTTTCCTCCACTAGCCATGCACTGGTGGGCCTCCTTCTAGCACTAGAAACTGTTGAGGTGTGGAAAATCACAGGAAACAACAATAAGGGATTCTCCCCAGTCAACGTTCCCAACTAGCCCGTGATTTTTTGGTATGGGGAATCCGTCTGGTTTGTGGTTTGGCTACCGTAGGTCAAGTAACAATAATTAAAAGGTTTTACCAGTTTCGGCCTAGTACACCATATATATTTTGTGTTTTTAACTTTAAGTATGATATGTAAGTGCCTATCTAAAATGCAGATTGATAAAGAATACGAGGAGTGGTCACAATGTGATGTGCAGGTTGTTACCTCTCGTCTTAGACTCTCTCGCATCTAAACCACACACAGTAGGAAATAAAATTAAGTAATCTATCCCTAGGGAGTGAGATTATCAATAATGAGTAATGTATTACTGTTCATGCATTAAGAAAAGTCATAGATAGCTGTTCTTTGATTCAAAACACATAAACATGAATAAATGGATGAACAACAAGATAGCTCATTGTATGTGGAAAAATTCATTACTCATAGTGGAAATTATCATAAAATAAACCAAAGAACATTTACATAAGAACAAAGGTTCAAAAAAGTTAGAATGATTTCACACTTAATGAATCACAGCTGAAAACGAAATAGTTCCCCTTCAACATCGTTCATTTCATAACATTTGAACATTCCACCCAAAAATTTCTCCAACATGCAAAATTGTAATTATATTATTGCAAAACGAAATAGTTCCTCTTACAATGTGTTCTCACAAGTCTAACTGGGAAAAGTCCCATATTTCTGTCTAACTCTCCCATACTTATACCAAAGGCAAAACCTTTGGGCTGCCCCAATCGTTCCCTCTCACTGTTTTGTCATTTTGTGAGTGTTCATGATTCATCCAAGCATTACATTCTAGATTTAAACAATTTTATGAAAAGGGGACAGCTTGGTAACTGATAAACTCCTTAGGGCTGAGCCTATGCTCTTCATGATTTCTCCCTATCATCCATTATTATTATTTTTTTTTTAGGTTTGGTTGGTCTTAGTCTTTCTCTGCCTTCTTCCTCGAGCAACCTCTATATTTCTTTATGATTTGACTTCTTCTTTCAAAGCTACTTATCTTCAGATTTACCTTTTAGGGATATATTCTTTGCCGCAACCTTCCTATCCTGCGCATATCAGATCATTAGTGTTTGACAAGATAATATAAAAACAATCAATCAAGCATTCTATAACATGAGCTATAAACAATATTAATGCATGAAAATACGAAAATGCTAAGACAAAAGAAATCCCGCAAGTTTGTGCCTAAACCCCTGTTCAAAACTTTAAACACGTGTCTAATAAAGCAGAATCTACCTCCCAATCCAGGCATCATCGCACTAAAACAAAACCCTCTGATGAGAGCAAAGACTGAGACCAAGTACTCACTACTCTTCTAAAAACCAAACCTGGAAACATGTTCTTCAACCCAGACCGTCTTAACACCGACCTGTACCTACGGGAACCCTCTGCTATTCCATAGAACAGTGCAAAACATATCCGAATAGCGGGAAAACTCCCAACGCCAGTACTAAGCACCAGACAGATAAACTATTCATCGGTGAAAAGGACAACAAGGAAAAGGTGATTAGCCTGCTACGTAGCTGTAATGGTGGGTGGCACACCTACTAAGGGTTTGCAATTAAAAGAAAACAATCGGCAAAAAATAGAACAACTGCGTTGGATGGTTAACCTGCTCTGGAGCCACAATGATGGGATTAAAATAGAATAGGGTTTCCAGAAAGTGAAACCATCGATGATGGGAAATGCTGAGGCCTAATCCCCAATCAAAAAGTCCAACAAAAACTGATAACGAAAAAAGCCATGAAATCAACGCGGGTAAAAATCGTCGGAACTTTTGTTATCAATCCTTCGAAACGGCAGCTGTACAAAGGACTGGTTCCTTGATGGTGGCAAAATAAAACACCAAAACTAAACAAAAGTGTGTCGGTGGTAGGCATGAGTTTGGATCGGGTTGTTAGTCTACTTAGCCTCTGCAACAACGGCTGCGTAGGAGACTACGGTTCCGATTCATAACTAATATAATTTTCGACAGTGAAAATAAAAAACCCCCCTATGAGTCACAATTTAAGGAAAAAAGCACCATCAGCATAAAAGATATTCATTTAACAATCAAACTCAACAATCAAACTTGCAATAACTTTAAACAATCTCAGCAGATCCAAGCAAGACAAAACTTAAAAGGAGGGTCCCAATTTTTTGAAATTTGGGAAAATGGTGTAGCTGCAACAGGTTGTTAAGTTTCTTGACCCAAGATAAAAGGAAATATATTTAAGGTGAGCAAAATTAGAAGAGAAAATAACAACATATATCCCATTTTAAGTTATTTTTATTTTCTCACAACCTATTTCAAAGCACAATAATTGACGGTCAACATAAAAGATAGAAACAATAACAAAGAAAATATTATTCAATGCTATAATTGTCTAATTCAGAGCCTATTCTAGAGAATGACTCTCATATGCAAAATAGTAAAATAAATTTCATAATCAATTCATAGATTTACTATATCATCCCATGGTACCATTCAAATAAATGTGATTATCCCCTTTGCTATACTTTGCATGGATATTGATGTTTTGCCTTGATTTGTAGCACGTTCATGTCTTGGGATTTATCTCGTACCATGGATCCTATGTGTCTAAGGATGTTTTGGATCACATATACTTTATAGGACGAAGATATAGGTCTGACGTGTAAGGAACAATGATTAAATGCAATAAATAATATGCAATTTTAAGGATTGTAGGTACCACCAAATAGGTACTTGTCGGATCTATTTTCCTCAAGTGAGGAAGATAGACTAAAAGGGGTTGAAAGTGAGATGTCTAATACAAGATCTAATAGGTAGATATCAACTAGAGATGAAAAGGTAAGGATAAAATTTTGTAGATTCATGGAACTTTTTGTTTCTGAAGAAGGATCATATGGTTATGATAACAAGTGCATAGGTGACATTGAGTTGCCCCTAAGGTATAGACATCTTGTCAAATGATGGCTAGCCAAAGAGATACCCCAAGTGGACACATATTTCTTCCTCAATGCAAGGAATTATTGCATTGATCCATCCCATTTACACAGACTGGGGCTATTTTCCATGGATGGCATAAAGGTGTCATATGGCACTAAAACTGAATTGATAGAGTATGTCGGTCAATGCTACAAATACAATGACTAGTTGTTGTTGGTCCGATATACATGAAATATGCAGACATACGGAGTGGCGCCAAATTATTGTCAACTAATGGACAGCAATTTGAACAAAGGAGCAACTGTGTATATTGATGGAAGGCCAAAAGATTCAGGAAATATCGCAGGGTTTATAAATAAAACACGACTAGGGTCAACACATAAGCTACCCAATTGCCTATTTGAGTGGTGTGAAGGAAATCGTGTATTCGTATGTGCAACAAAATCAATAGCTGTAGGTGAAGAGTTGTTGATCAATTACGGTTTGAATTGAACATATGGGGGGTTTCTATTATACAGGTAATTTTCTTATACAACATTTAACTCAACATTTGATCGATGACTTGTTATTTTTCTCTTGCATTAAGTTTATTTATGTCATGTAGGGAAATGATTTTTAATATGTGTTAATTCTTATATTGTGGCAGGGTGATCATGGCCATATGCCACAAATTGGTCGTGGAAATTCACTAATGGTGATGCATGAGGTAAATGTTAGCATTAGAGGAAATTTGGGGTCTAAAATGGGCCTTATAAGAAAACATGCCAATAATAAATTGTGTGAGTTGGAATTCAAGAACCAATAGAATTTCAATAAATTGAGTCAACCATAATGGTTGAATTGACATATTTGTCATAAAAGAAAACTACTTTGTTTGTTTGTATTTTTGACATATTTGCCTGTGTTTTTACTCAAATTTCGAGCAAGAGAGCTCGTTGGATGCGGAATTTAATTCTGCATCCAATGAGTACCCACACTGCATACTTTTTATGGACCCCGCTTCCCAAAAAATATGAAATACCTGAAAAACTTTAACTTCAATTGTTCTAATCAATTGAAGTTTTATTCTTTATAATTTTTTGGAGTCAAAACCCGTGTATCAAGAACAGGCTGTAGGGGATGGTATTGGTAGTAGTTATGGTTCAACACAACGTAAATCTACTGTACCAATGAGGCTATATTCCTCTCCTACACAACAATGCACTTTAGATGCCACACCCTCAATAGATGTTGGAGGTGAAGATGGCCATTCAACCACCACTACTCCACATGATGATAGAGAGGATGGTGGCATCAAATGTGATAATTTCTATCTTGGATCAATACAGGTGGTTAGCAAGGGATCATTGCACATTAGCTTCTTGGTGAACGATGAATGTATTCCAATCAAGATATCAAAGATTGCATGTATTATTTAATTTATTATGTGTAATTTTTCATGTAATTCAAAGCCACATAACTCAAATTAGTTTTAAATAATGATCATATTCTTTTTGTAGGAAATAATGTTTTTTTATAAGAACTTGCATGATAATGCATTGGATATTTTTGGGCCCACCATTCGTACACAGTGGAATGCCTAAAATGACAAATTGAAATATGATTTGATGAACCACATGGTTAGCATGTTTGGTGAAACCTTCAACAAAAACGGTGTCACCGCAAGAGCTGGGTAAATTTGAAATATGCCAGGGAAGATTATAGGGACAATTTGCAATTTAACCATAAATATGACCATCCTTCGATAGTTCCAAAGAAGTAGTGGAAGGCGCTCATAGAAGATGCAAAGGAGAAGGAATTGAGAAAACAAGGAAAGTCTAGGCCAATCGGTTCAAGAAGGTATGGCACATATCATATTTTCAATGAACAATGTTCAATTTTAAAAGAATTTAAGTTGCGATATATAACGTATTTTCAACCTTTCATAGGCTCTCCAAAACATCTAAAGCAACAAAGGAAAGATTGGAAAAACATGGGCAACACAAACCAAGCCAGGGTGGATATCATAAGCTAAGGGCATGAATTGTAAGAATCAAAAGATCATTATTTGTAGCCAACAATTAATTGATTTTTCTAACTGTAGAAAAAAATTAATTGATTTATCACAAGAAATTTACATGGTGTTATGCATTGCGGGGAAATGTTTTTCAAGATGAAGCCACTGATGAAGACTTGAAGCTCGACTTCAAGTACTGTTTTCATCATGTGTTGGAACATTGAAAAATATTGGGGCAAACCCCAATTTATTGATTGATTCACACAAAGGTAAATAAAATCAATAAGGACATCATTATAATGTACTTGCGTAATCTATTCATGAATTATTACATTGAAAAATGAACGTCTTTTTTTGTTTTCAGGGTGAGACAAACAAAATCAGCGAGGGTAGCGGTACCGAACTGGTACCATGCGATGGTGGGGAGCTACCTAGCCATTTAGGTATGTATGCTATTAAACATATGTATTCAATATGATTTTAAATACATAACTGATGACGTTTACTAATTAATATTTTTCTATGAATGGCAGAGCATGTACCTTCTCATTCTCAGCTGGGAGAGGAACAAATGGAAGAGCCAATGAACACTCCACTTGACTCATCTAGTCATCTAGTAGGTAAAGATCATTGTAATAATATTGGAAATAATAAAATACATATCTCAATAATAGATTCGCATTTATATCTATATAACTGTCTTGGTTTTTGCAGATGATACCCTTGTCCATCTACCTCCACCCCCTACTAATCGATGTATCATAAGTATGGTATGAGGGTGCATATCCACACAATCAACATAAAAAGAGGGCACAACAAATACAATGGGTCAAGACACCGAAGATGAATTCCCCATCTTCAAATTTCAGAAAAAAACTAAAACATAAAAATGTAGTTCTAAACATTTAAGATTTGGATTTCACTGAGTGAAGGCATGAACTAGTTTCAGTTTTTTCACTGATTTTCTTCATCTTGTCGTTGCATGGTGATATTTTAGAATTGAGGTTTCACATCTGTATGTTATTTCTCAGATCATATGTTTGAACATGTGTGACATCTTTAGATGAATATGATTATCCTCAAGGGACTGGCCACCCCTTCCTGCGTTAACCTGACGAATATGAGATTACCATATCATTTATAATTGGTTTACTACTATTACTGATTTTGTTTTTAGTACTTTAATGATTTATGTAGCTCTATGTTTGATAGTACTATGCTGGTTAGAACAATTAATATAACTATGCTTGTGCTTTTTGAATTTTATATGCGAAATGTTTGTTCAATTTGTTGCATAGCTTATTTTTGAATATGTGTGACATCTTTTGAGGACTATAGTTATCGTCAAGGGGTTGGCCACCCCTTGTTGAGTTAACATGAGAAAGATGAGATGACCACATGACCTTTCTTATATTGAGATGATGATTATGAGCTTCCTCTCATTGCATGAGACACATGAGATGTATGACCACATACAGTTGAGAAGGCCGGGTAACCTACCTTGACAATGACTTGATTTGCATGAGCCTAGTATGACATTGTGTTGCCTTATTATGATACATTGAATTGCATGTTTACTTGTATGTGATGTTTAGCCTTGTGGTGACTCCTGATTGACCATTGCATGGTAGCATGGAGCTATAAAACCCTTAATTCTTGACGTCCATCTTGTTGATGACCAGTGTGACCCATTAGGATTCCTATCCACCCTTGCGTTGACTTTAATAGACCTCCATAGGTCCCATCCATGACAATGTTACCCTATATGATTTTTTTGGAGTACTTTGCTGTCGTTTTTGATTATGTGTTGGTCGTATTGCTGTGCTGCTAATGTTTTTGATTTGTGAGGGTTGGATGATCTATTTTAGGGTCTTTTCTAGTTCATTGTTATCTCCTTTAACATGTATGTTAGTCTAGTTGAGTCTCATGCAACTAACCTAACACTAAGAGGTTGAAGTCTGTGGATAAGGGAGGTCTGCCCCAACATCTGAATACATTTTCTTTCTCCTTAGTCATTTCAGCATTGCAAATGATAATGTGACATGTCCACAATAATGAATTTGTTTTTCTTCTCGGTGTCAATAGGAAGGATGTAGTTTCCATATTCAAATGTAACTCAAAATAGCAGTGCAATTATTGAACTTCTATAATTCCTTATATTGCTAATATGTTTATTTGTATATGATTAACTAACATCTTTGTACATTGCAAGCTATGCATGACTTTAATGGATGTGCATTTGTACAGGTTGGATACATTGTGACTTCATGCTTATTAAATGACAATCATGACTTTTGACGATTGGTTATCAATACTGTCCACAATGATATTATTGTGTGGAATGAGATGTTTCAATTTTTTCATTATTGGGTTTCCATTATTTTGATCAATTCCATGTTTATGGATTATGATCCTATATTTTTTTTGTTTACAATGTTTTCATTAATGACAGTTTTAATATTTTGCAGAATCAGGGAGGAAAAAGTGAAGACAAAGTCGGAAGGTGGGTCAGGAATTTGATCATGGGTGAATAAAAGTAGAAAAATTAAGGACCATAAAAGTGCTGAAAGGGAAAAGGTTGCACTTCTGGCCAAGATTTTTGAAGAGCAGGTTTGTAACCTCTTTAGGCTTACATAAATGTCATTTTATATTTTAATGATATTTTTTATTTCTCAAATTCTTCTAACTATAACTATTATTGAACTTATATCATTGCATGTAAAGCTGTGTTTGATATGGGTGCCTAGTTTATTCAGGATAATGTGGAGGACACAGAAAGTGAAGAGGAAGAAAAGGAACTGCATAGTGGAAGTAAACAAATTATTTTGACATTATGTCTATAATATTTTTAGCTTACTTGTTGAAAATTTTATTCTAATGTGTTTACTATTATTTCACTATATTCCTGAACCTTGCATTTGTTGGAGATATTTACAACAATAAAGAAC